>JACMIF010004046.1:0-13133 GCA_014805445.1 Diplogasteroides magnus | reverse complement strand
ACATTCATGAATGGCGGGAAGGACATCAGATCATTCGCTGAATGGGAGGAAGAGACAGTCTATCCGCGTTCCCCCTTCCCGAATCATTCCCATTCAAACACGCAACACTATGATTTACCTATGCGTAGTCGGTTTCGGAAAATCAAGCAGCGGCTCGTTGTTCATGAACAATAATGAAGTTTTGGCAAGAATGTCCTGAAGAAATTTTATTTATTTGTTTCACCTGGATAATAGCAAAAGGGGAGCAGAGGACGAGCGTATTTATTAACCTCGAGTTTCGGGAATCCTGGCTGAAACCGGTCGAATAGGACTTGAAACCGGGATGTACTCATATCGATAAACCAGTCCATTGCGTAGTAACTAAAGCGACATATATTTTATAAATCAATATTTATAAAAACAATAGTGAAAGAAGAGATAATTCCCGCTATCTTTGTATATTGTTGCATATATTGACGCATCTTATGATGTACAAAAAATATATAAATAATAATAATAATCATAAATAAATAAACACTTACCACATCGTATTGTACACCCTCTGAAGGAATGTCATCTGGTCGCCGTAGCTGCCATCGAACATTGCTAAAAATTTCATTGTTTTTCCCTTTCTTTTGATGAGTTTTGCATAAGTTTCAGAAAGCAGACAATTTCAGAATCACTTGATTATTTTGGTACTGGGACAGTGGATAATATTGACACCTAAAAGATACTGTAAAGTGTAATTAGTATAAAGGATATCAGTGATCTCGAATCGAGTCACAACGTGCATTCTTTTTTCTCTAATCCAAACCGAGCAGTGGTCTGTCATCTGCGAGAGATAACCGTTCGAACATGAGTCAGAGAAAAGGAATGCACTTCTTGAGTGGATTCGAGGACTCTAAAGGATTTAAGTGAAATTCGCTCACACGGGGCATAGGATGGATTCCCAGGAGTGTGTGTGAAGTGGAATCCTCCATCGAGCACCGCCATTGAATACACCATAGCGATGTTTTCGATTCCCAAGAGGTGGAAGAGCCCTGGAAATGGAGCAATTTGAATGTGCGAAATCAGTTATGTTTCAGCGATCCTTTATCTCAAAGACTCAAAGAGTGTTACTGTTGAGAAACAGCCGAATTTGCACACAAACGGTTCACCTTACAATGGACATGTTAGGACCGGGTCCGAGGTTTTGATCCTAATATGTATCGTTCGAGTTCCCATGACGAGTGAACAAAAAAACTACCTTTACTTTTTCCTAAACGATATCCTACAAGAAGATATGGAAAAAAATATCGAAATTTGGGTGAAAAAATGCAATGTTTGGGATTTTCTACAGCAAGAAGCAGGCTTCACTGAGGGACGTGCAGACCCGCAATGGAGAGTACTTAAGCAGTACATTGCACATGATTTTTACTGGACCTACTGGTTCAGGCATAAAAATAGGGCGAATTTTCAAAAGTGTCACCCTTTTGAAAATTCCCCCCATTGTTATGCCTTAACCAGCAAGTCTAGTAAAAAATCATGTGCAATGTACTACTTAAGCACTCTCCATTGCGGGTATGCAGGTCCCTCAGTGAAGCCTGCTTCTTGCTGTAGAAAATCCCAAACATTGCATTTTTTCACCCAAATTTCGATATTTTTTTCCATATCTTCTTGTTGGATATCGTATAGGAAAAAGTAAATGTAGTTTTTTGTTCACTCGTCATGGGAACACGATACATATTAGGATCAAAAACCTCGGACCCGGTTCTGACATGTCCATTGTTAGTCTCTAGGTTTGAATTTATTTTCAAATCCTGGACCCTAACAAAAAAGATTTATTCACCACTGCAAACCTTTTTTAAGGCCTTAACCCTTCAAAGCCCCGAAAAAACGTATATTACAAACTGACCCCATCCACATTCATCTAGAAACTCTGTATACGCGACATCGAACTTCTCCTTCTTCAATTGCTCGATCAGGCCGGGAGTGTAGAGGGTTGCTGAAGTTCCTGTGGTTGTTTGACCGACAGAGCATTTTCTTTCTTACGCGCCATTTCGCCGTTTATATAAGCAGCAAGCTTTTAGAATATGTTTTACCTAGGCGATTTATACGGAAAAGAAGTTACGAGCTTGTCGGAGTGTTACTATGCGGGACTAATAATATTCTGCTAATGAAAGGTATGCCCACCATTGCACTGATGCACCATATCGTTCACGAAGTGAGTTTGCCCCTGCAATAAAAAAGAAATGTCCAAATATACAACAGCCATGATTTTACGTATCCTAACTGAACTGTTGCTCTAGTCCATTTATCGCACAGTTTAAACATATCCCTCAACGACGAAATAGCATGAAAAACTTTGACACCAGAGGCTGTCAATAACGTTCCGTAATGCGCTCCCTAACCAATAATGACTCACGTATACACTGAGGAATACATTGACTCCCCTCCACATATCGCCGATTGCTCCCACTGCAGACTCGCGAACTTTCTGCGTCTCCACCCCACGAGCGCATTGGGGAACCTGCACGCAGAGAAAATACTCCCAATTACCCCCACTACCTATTCAGTTTCAAACGGCCAGTATTAGCACTAAAACTGTCAATATTGGCAGTTTGAAACTGAATTGTGAGGGAAATGGCAATTTTTAAACCTGTGTGAAGAAAGGAAGATTCCAGATAGCTTTATTATGATGTGGAGAAGATTGCAGTTTCAAAATCGATACTAAAGTGCATTTCCCATTTGTCTATATTCTCAAGAGCTGTTGCCTTTACTTGCGAGAGATAACCGCTCCGAGTAGATCAGATGAATGAGAAATGCACTTTACTGCAGTTTAAGAAACCCAAATGAAGATACGTTGTTGTTTCGGTATAATATTATATTTCATTTTTCATTCAAATCAAATGCAACAACAGTTTGTTTTCGAAAAGGATTTGAACTGAAATAATGTCTTTGAAAAAAAACGTTACTATGGTATAGATATTGCTTCGCGGGGTAATCTTGTCATTGTCAACGACTAAATTTTTCTGTGAAACCTCATCTCATACCTCGATCACTCTCGCCTTTGTTGATCCACCGGAAGTCATTCCAGCGTATACGGTTGGGGAGAGCATTACATGTAAGACATTATGTATTTTTTTAAAAGAAACATTATACAATAGAAAATGTTGACTGCCACTTCATGTCTTTTTTTATTTAGTTTTCCTTTTTTAATTAAAAATACTCACCACTTCATGACCGGCATCAATAAGCACGTCGCTGATCTTCTCTGAAATAGATATGATTTCAAAACAAGTTTGTGGCTTGCAAGAGCTTAAAATTAGAGACAATATATTAGGTTGTAAAGAAAGTAATGTCACATTTTTTTCAAAAAGCATATATCTTTATTTAGCGAAGCTGCATATTTTAAGTTTATGTGGTTATGTATAGTGGGCAGGCATGCCATTCTGATACAAATTATGCCGGACTACATGCATCTTGTTTCTGGAGTTATGACAAAAAGGAAGATTTCGACCACTTCGCAGCTCCTCAACATCGGCTTTCTCAATTTTTCCCGGACTTGCAAGCAAAGCATATATGCTTTCTAATGAATTATATTAAGCGTGGGAACTATCCTCATAACATGCTAGAAAGGCTTTTGATTATGTCCTGTGACTAGGAAGTTCTGATGGAGTAGGTAAAAACAGTCAAAAGGATGACACTTTTAGAAATGAATCTACAGTTTCGCTGAAAGGAAACGTTATCAAACGGAATGTGCGCAGGATAATATCCTACTCTTGTACTGTCCATAACCAATAATAATTATGAAAGTTAATACGTGTGAACACAAATAAAAATAAAAATACATTTTTCATGAAAACTGGTAATATGCTAGTCGGGGCCATTTATGATTTTTTCGAAAATGCATTCATTATATCCTTTAAGACGAAGTGGCCGTATAACTTGACAGTAAATAATAATCAGGGAGACGAGTGCTACAGATAACGCATACGTGTTCTTTGAACCGAGTTCAATAGGAAAAGCATGAAAAAAGATGTGCAAGAATTTGCCATTTTATAAAAATAGGCAAATATTCTTACCGATACTACCTCAAGAAGACATTTAGAGCCATAATCGAATGTGGATTTATAAACTATTGATAATGCGCAAATTGCATCCGAAATATGATTGAACAGACTGATGTAGCTTTTTAAAACAAGCTGTCACTCTTTTTCGGATGAAAAGGCGTTTTTTCACTTTTTTCAAAAACAATTGCCCTGAAAAACTCTGTTGGCTGGGAAGTCTCTCACTGGGGTCTGGTATTTTTCATGACATGGCTCATGCATTAGCACAATTCGTTTGGGTCGGAAAATTCGCTTTGTGAAAATACAGCTAGAGAAATTATCAGTGGTCTTCACGGCAACTATGGATTTCTAAAGCCTACTGTTTGCCGTGTTGCAGGTATTGGACCGCCAAGCAATTCATGCATGTTGGCCAAAGCTATCCAACAACTATGCACTATACCATTGGTGCCTAGATTTCACTGGGATTTTTCTATATCGGAATAACAAAATGTGACATTACTTTCTTTACAACCTAATAGTTAGGATTTGCAGAGTGCGCGAAATCCAGTTATATTTCACTCATCATAGTAATTCGAACTTTGAAACATAACTGGTTTGGTATAATTATCTTCTAGCCGATTTTTGGATGAACGATGTTTCCATTTGAAACAAATTAGCGAAAATTCGAAGACAAACTATAGGGGTTCAAAATCGGTAAATTTATCGTCATTATTCTCTCCTCCGAGCGGTCGTCTCTCACCCCGATAGATGACCGCTCGACGGAGAAGAATGACGGCAAATTTAAAAATTTACAACCGCTGGTAAACAACTCACCAACGAAATTGACATGACTACTGGCGAAGCGAGAATTGTATGCGAAGAACTTGTATGGATTCACTAGGGGCGATATTAAGAGAAGCGCGAGAAGAGGAAGCATCTGAAAAGAATCTTCCCTTATCCACTCGTTTAGTGCATTTGCCATTCGTCTAACCGCCGAGAAGCTGTTGTCTTTGCATATCTTAGAAAACCGCTCCATGGAGATTAGACGAACGAGAAATGCACTATAAGAATTGATAAGGGAACCCTTAGTTGAACCTAGGATGCCTGGAAAGAGGTTGGGGGTGGGTTGCACTGAATCTTTGCCGTGCATTAGTGCGGTGTATATAGTGGTCCGAGTGAACGCGCGCTGTTGTGCAATATTGTGTGTGATGAGAGAGTGCACTTTGTGAAGAGATGCCGAAAGATCGCCAGAGAAAGCATAGGAGTGGACGAGAGGAATAGGTAGGGGTAAACTTTGGTGCTACGGACTGAATGTAGTGCATCATAGTTCTCTGTTCCCTCATTCCGGCTGTCTAATGGGGGTTCAAAAACGGTTATAATGTGCATTTCTCTTTCGTCTTATCCACTCGGAGCCTATTGCTTGTAGAGACAACAACTCAGAGGATATTAGACGAATGAGAAATGCCTTATTCTACCGATTTAGAACCCAATTGTCTATGAGGAGCGAGAGTGAATAAGTCACTAATGCACGGAGAGAGAAAAATTGCACTTTATTTCCACAAGCGATACTCTGGTGTGCGAATCGGCAACCAACAATAACATTGGTTTAAATGTCAAGTGTTATCGTGTCTCATATTCTGTTGAGGTAAAAAAATGATAAAAATAAAAAAGAAATCAGAAATGGCTAAATCCATACATTTTTTTACGAATTATAGAAACCTATTTACTCGTAGTCGTTACTATTCTCGAAGAACCCCTGAGGGCAATATTGTCTATCGCCTGCCTTATCGTACTGAAACAAAATATAAAATGCGGCGTAGTTGAATTCATTAACCTTGCCGAACTTTTCGGGGAAAGCTGCTACGTTCACGCATTTGTATCTAAGTACACAAATGGATTTTGTGGTTCAGTAAGATTATCAAACCCTCTTGGATCTTTCTTGTATTGCTGAGTGGTGTAGCCAGGTTCACAACGAATATCTTCAGTGCACGTGAATCTAAAAGCGCCTGCGCTATACTTCCATCAACTTGCGATCACATAAACTTTCTATCATTAATCAATTCATGCTTTTCATCTTTCATTCCAGGAGCGAACACAGCGCCAGGCGGACATGGATCAGAGGATTTATCAATATCGACTATGAGCGGCAAACACTTTATCCTGTAAATATTAGGTTGGCCAATAAGTAACTAGCTATTTTTTTGAAGAAACCTCCTAGATTCCATTAAAGGACCCTTGTTCTGAATTTTATTGTGGTTGGTGGTGAGGGCGCGAACAAACTATGTAACCACCAATACTTGATCTCTAAGCTTTATAAAAATATCGCTGGCTCAAAAGTGTAAATTTCTGCAACAGTCATTGTGAAGTTTGGATGCAGTTTAGATAATTGCATTTTTCCTGCAATGAAGGTTATGAGCCAACTATGAGTAGATTTTTGGTTTCTTATCTGCTCTCACTGTTAGCAAGATATTTCGCACCAAATTAAAACTTCAAGAGCCGCACCCGGCGTCTGTCAAAAAATTGATATATCTCAAATAAAAATATGAATTTCTTGGGCATTTTCAATTCAGTAAGAACAGTGCATTTAAGTCTTTTAGTAGGGCTCACATAAATACAGAAATCTGCAAAAAATTGGCTTTCCGTAGCCTTTGATATTTACAATTTTCATATTCCCATGAAAATCGCAAATTCATACATTTTACCAAATTGCCTAGAAGTAGCACAGGACAGAATCGCGGCTTCTGTACTTTATCGTGCATGCAGTACAGGTATCATCAGTTACAATCCCTATTTTGATATGGACCACAAACTCGACGCTAAGCGAGAAGAAGTCGATTTTTGATCCGGTACCACTTTGTCATGTGTCATCTTTTGCACCTTGCAGTTTGAAGGGCGCTTGCGCAGCGACGGCCATATCGTGCATTCATACATACTGTTAATGAGTGGCCTACCCCTATGCAGTATAGCTCCAATGCCCATTCTTACGAAAGAACTTTTGGGATGCATTTCAAAAATAGCTAGTTACTTATTAGTCAACCTAAAACTAACGATTGTGATTATTTTGTGGCCGATATACTCTTCCGGGTTTTCGGCAGGCATCTCAGATAAATAAGAAGGGCATTCCTTTCTTGTTCCATTTATGAACTAAACATGAATTTTCGAATTTTATTTCAACACACTAGCCTTCGGAATCAAATGGACCGGGGCTAACGAACATCTATACCTGTAACATTCTTAAATTACCATGTCCTTGAAAATGAACTGACCCCTTCGGATCTTTGAGATCTCTCAGCGGCCACATATTAGGTGAGCATTTTGCACCTTCAGGTACACCTAAGAATGCCCTTGCGTGGACTGTCCTGTAAACGTACAATATGATTGCCAGCAGAAGCCAGACAGCGACTAGAAGAATCTTCATCTAGCACTTCAGAAGATTGATGTTAAGCGTTTTCGTCTGTCAATTTATACGTGCTTGACTTTACGATTACGACGGACCAGAAAATGACAATAAATGTGTTGAAACGCCCTAGGCAGAATGTAGTGAGTGGCCTTCTGACTGAACACATGAACGATGATCTTCATTTTTTATAAGATCAAGGACATGTCAGAGATACTCGAGGCATCTTGGTTATTGGAATATGCATAATATTGATCATACAATTACATTTTACAATAGGACATCCGCAATGTTTGTTCTTCTTGTTGGGCGGTTTTGAGCGGTCTGCACATCATTGCATTATCACCACGAAATGTTTTTTTTTATTTTGAGATACCGAACTATATCACAACAATAACATTGGTTTGAATGTCAATATCGTGTCTCATATTTTGTTGAGGTAAAAATATATAATCATTTCAAAAAATTAAACATCATAATGTCTTTTTCACAACAATAGATGGATGACAATTATCAAAGCATTCAAATATCATAGCTGATTAACTCATGTGCGCCAAGCAAAAAATGTCTCCGGGATCGTTTCGTTTCTGGCCCTTGCTCCCCAAGTGCAACCACGCGCATTTCAATCTTTCGAACATTCTCCGTGTTAATTGTTGTCATGAGCCTAACTATTCTTTCTCCCAGAATGTACTGATACTCGCTGATATCGTTGTCGATAATCACGAAATCTACAGACTCTTCCCCGTGCGCAATGGAGAGATCGCCAAGAAATGAGATTGTATGCAATTCGAAATGTCTCAGGGACGAAACTGTCAGCAAATTCTGAAAACTATGCTTATTTTGAAGATACCAGATAAAATATGTGTCATAGATAAATATTCTTAAAACATGTAATTGAATCAAAAAGTGATAATATCTGACTGGGCGATTCGCATATTGTCATTGATTTTAACGTAGTTTTTTTTGAAATGACATAAGAAGGTAACCTGTATGATCCTTCGAAAACCTTCCACGGATAGAGTTGCGTCGTCTATTTGACAAATCTGCAGATTGGTCCGCCTCGTAAGAATGTCTGCTCTGGCATCGTTGATGTTCAGTCCGATTAACGATAGAACGCCCTCATCGGCATCTAAAATAGAGTTTAGAAAACGATTAAGCGACCCCGATTTTCTATATCTGATAATCTATATTGAATCGCTTCCTCTGAGATAAAAAAAGCTGGGCAAGCCCACTTTTACTGTATTTTACAGTTAAACCCCCAAAAAGACAAACTAACGAATAGCAATAATTAGGGTGAGGAAAGCAACGAAAGGGCATTTTTCATTCGTCTGATTCACTCGGAGCGGTGGTCTCTCTCACGTGATGAACAGCAGCTCCGAGTGAATCAGACGAATGAAAAATGTACTTTCGCTGCCTTTCCCCACCCTAGAAATAAATTTGATAATTTTTTGAAAAATAACTTAATAAAATGACTTACTTCTCAAGAATTCGTCATCAATAAGCCACTCATTGTAATATGGATAATCGTTAATGTAGTAAAGCGATCGATTGAAGAGAGAAGCATATAGAACATCGCGATCCAACGATTGTATATTAGAATAAAGAAAACGAGCTGAACTACGTTCCAAAATAGGTCGGATCAACTCGAAATGTTCATATGCCAATAGCCCGCTCACAGCAACATAGAGCTTTGAAGGGAGTGGAGCAAAAAACTTGATTACATGCATAATACAGTCGGATAAATTATCAGACTCGAAGCAATCCCTGGTGCACGTATTGCAAATATTGTCATTGAAATAAAAATCGATGTGCGTCCTTTCTCTTCCTTCTCTTTATCTGATACATATGTCTTTCGGTAAACATTGTGTTGGACGATAGGCTCAAGGTTGTACGCAACATTCATGGTACCGAATGAAAAATCAAACTGGACCTCCACAATTCGATTATGCATATGCTTATAGAGCGTGGTGGTTCCCGCGTCGATGACGTCACGAAATCTGCTGTGAGCTGCGCGCGCCTTGGCCCGTTCTTGCGAGGTTAGGTTGAGGAAGACGATGAGAAGAATCTCACTCGGCATTTCGAGCACGAAAGTCATGGCATGGCGACTATGCGAGCAATGAGTGTCTGGACAGAAATGCCGTTGGCTGTGCAAAGATGATGACCTGCGATGGAGAACGATTGATTGATGGAATAAGAAGGAGAAAACGGGAAGAGAATAAATAATTCGTGTAGCATCTAGCAGATCAACCCGCGTCTGGGCAGAAATGTCGATAACACTGAAATATCGCTGACCTGATACTGCTATAGACAGCGATCGATGGAATAAGGTCAAGAGGACAGAAACGTTAGAGACGAACGCCCAACAAACTGCATCCGTTGGAATGCAAATATTTGTCGGTTAAAAGGTACAAGAATAAATTTAGATATCCTCAATGTTTTTGCTTTCTACAAATATCACATGTTTCGAATTCGAGAACAACCTCCGTGGAGTGGTTGTCTCTTCATGCAATAGACCACAGCTCGGAGCAGATTAGAAGAATGACAAATACACAAAATGCAATTATAAGGTAATTCGAATCATCACGTTTCCATTTCGCGTGAAGAGAACTAATAGCCTATTTGCCCTATGACTGCATCCGTTCTCCCAATCTCCTCCTCTGCCCTGTAGTATCCCCATTGGGGATAGACAACTTCGCGGGATGCGAGTGTAATCACACTGCTGACCCCTCCCCCTTGCAGGAGTTTAGTGCACAAGGCTATCTCTCTTTATCCATCCCATCTGACCCCTATCCATCAATGACTCCTCTTTCTCTCTGCTATCCTTGCGTCTGGCTCGATTTACTTCCAAAGAAAGTAGTTAGCATTGCTTCCGCCGTGCTTTTGAATCACTAGAGATAATGTAGCTTCACCTATACTGTACATATATTTGCTACTCTTTATGTTTTTACATGAACTATCGTGCTAGAAATGAATTTATGCTCGAATAGCCCTCTCTGGCAACTTGTGGTTGCCCTCCTTCCATTACTCTTCAGGGCGCGAAGCGAAATATTATTTGAGCTCAGTTCTCAGAAAAATTTGTTTATATCTTCTCACCTTTTCATCTACTAGAAACGTGAGCTTAATCGCTTGACGAATGATGTGTGGATGGTAATAGTGATCACAAGAATTTCTGTCTTTTTCGCACAGTTCATTATTGATTATTGCTTCCATTCTATGATGAGTGAACATGTGGCTGTGTGTATCTGAAAGAGTTACCACAACACAATTTAGCGCAATGCATATTTTCAGTGATGGCTACTAGGATCGAACATCTTCCCTCTGAGATCTTGTTAAAAATTCTTCGCTATCTCCCAGTCATACAAGTCGAACGATTACGATCAATGCAAAGAAGACTGAGGAATGTTATCGATGGCAATCAAAGGGATATATATGGAAAATTGCATGTCGCTGTGGAAATTTCCTGGGCCAGAAACGGTGTTCGAATGATCAAAATTGAATTGAACGGCGGAATGAGACATCGACTTAGATATTCAACACATTCGTCGTTAGTCGAGTTTTTCCAAAGGATCAACGCTTATGTAGTGGAAACAACTATCAAAGGAGAAATCGTGTTCGAAACCCTTATTGATATCGAGCCATTCCTCGAACAAATGCAAATAACATCGCTCGTGACGAGATTCGAAAGCGCCTTCTTTTTCGTTCCTTCTCATCTTTGGATATGGACAGGGCGCTTGAACAGTTCGTTGATGACCAATTTTTCCAAGGTGAGAAACAGGACAAAAAATCAAATATCTATTACGTTATAAGTATAATTCGAAGGGTCGAACTGGTGTGAAAAACAATGATGTAGCTTCGGTTTCGAAAAAAGTAATTTCGAGCTTTTTTATCGAAATTCGTTGCAGAAGCCGGAAAGGGGTCACTGAAGTTCTTCGGTGTATGGCAGATTTGTGACAGCCATGTGGATATTATGACAAAACGGTCGGATCTGCACGCCATTTCCATTTACAACGATCGAGGACTCACCGGTCTAGGATGTAGAGCAGCAATACAGGTACGAACGCAAAAATGTTTTTACATATATAATATCAAGACGATATCATTCGAATTTCATTTTTCATTTTAGAGGAATCATATTTTTGCAATTCAATTTCGTGACTTCAACAACCATCTTATAGAAAAAGAAATGAATTTCTAACCGGAATACGAACTAATGTGACTATACAAATTATTCCATTCTTAAATTTGCTTCAGAATATGCTCAAGTCAACTTCTTTGGAGCAACTCGACATGACCATCCCTACTATTCATCTCAACACTTTGACTAATCAGCTGGAGAATGAACAGATTGAAATTGTGGAGAAGACGGCTAATTACAATTTTAAACTGCGTTTCATTTTGGGAAGTAGGACAGTGAATGTAACCGTTTTCCGCTCGGTCATATACAGATCGATAGTCAGTGCGAAAATAGAATGAGAACAGTGCTTTCGAATGCTATCTAAAATCTTTTCATAAACTGCTCTATGCATTTTTATGTCTTGTTCACTTGCAATACTAAAAACGTGGAGTAACGTTCGTGCAACATTTCTGCTTTTCCTATGAGTATTGCATGACTCTAGAGGTGTGCTTGCCCTGGAAAATGTCTTCCAATGATCAGTAGTCTATGTGAAAATCGAACGAGAACAGTGATTTCTATAAGTAACATCTTCTCATATACCACCTTATGCATATTGTCTAATTCGCATAAAAGAGAGAAAAAACGTCGATAAACTTTTTCCATTGCTGTTGTTGTTTCAATGCAAATGGATACTTGAGGTATACCTGGAATATTAATTTATCTTCCAATCATGTTCTCTTCTTTATCAGGCCAATAATTAGTATCACCTACCTATGTGGTTTCAAAAATTGATAAAACATACCAATCACCAAGATCTTCAAAACAAGACCCATTCAATGTTATCTAGGATGTTACTTCAAACGTGAACAGTTACTTTCGGAGCAACCTAACATTTAGTGGTTGAATATTGTTCATAACATCAATCAGTTTTCAATGAAAATTCCTTGCAATTTTAAAATTTTTCGACGGAGTGGAGGCAGCTTCACAAATAAGCTTTTATTCTTGTTCTTTATCCCACAAGTTGGACGAGTAGAAAGACCAATGACATTGAGGTCAATAGTCAATATGTTAGAGGGGCCACATCAATCACTTGGGGGAATGTTGTATCCGTTCATTGTGCTGCTCTCGCTGTAGTAACAGTCTCTCTTTCCGATTCTTCCTCAATCTTCTCCTTGTACAGCTCACGTGCCCTCTCCAGGATTATCACCTATAACAGACATCTTCTGTAAGGGTGGACCACCCCTTTGCACAGATTCTCAACTTTAGGTCTCCGAATTGGCTGAAAACTTGGTTTTAGGGTAAATCGAGATCACGAATCCGTGGTCCGTTTGACATGAAAAAATTTCGTTGCCTCAGGGCACGAAAAAAATCCGATGTGTAAAATCGATGTGGCCTTCTAATTCTGGTCCCTAGAACACAAAATGATATAAAAATGAGTCCTGTAGCTTCATCTTGAAGCTCATTCTTAGTCCATTGAAATTTTCAAATGGCCGTCCTGGAAAATTTTTTCATTACCTACAACGAGATTCCATCATTTTTGGAATCTACGCATGCGATTACCCCACATATCTGAAAATTAGGCAAATCGGAGCTGACCCATTGGAGCTACTCATAT
>JACMIF010004045.1:0-13137 GCA_014805445.1 Diplogasteroides magnus | reverse complement strand
AATGGCATTTTGAAAAATGACACAAACTGACGCTCAATGTCATTTTCATTCTTACATTCGGAGTGTCATTTTGAAATGTGTCAGAAATTTTTTTGTGTGAAGGCAATAAACCAATAGAACGAAACGTTGTGTATAGATTATAGTTGGCAGTTTGACTAGGTACATTTTGTCTTATGTTTCAATGCTACTATACATTTGAAGATGTAACCTCTGTGAAACATAACACATAAAATAGTCAAAACGTCAACCATAGTGTAAATATACCTTGTCCCCAAGCACATAACCCATTCCATTCTTGTATGTTTTCAGTAGCTTTTCTATCCTTGAAAGTTCCACCGGATAGACAGTCGAGATAAATTCGTCCTTCTTCTCCTAAAACTTTTCAATATATCTATTGGAACATTATGTGCAGCATGCAAACAAAATGCATATGTATTATACTAAAGCTATTTCTCCCTGTTTTACTCAGATTCAACAAAAAATGTATAAACGAACGTATTCATCGTAGATCATCTTCGTATACTTCATGTGAAGGTCTTTGACTCCTTCAGCAAAGAAGTCGACGAATGTCCTCTCCTCTTCTGTGGTTCCAGCGAGATCTGTGCAACACATAGTTCATAAATCTTCAATCGAGCAACGCAAGAGATTTCATCCATTTACCTATGTTTTGAAAAAATATGAATCATTATCTTACTGTGCTTCCTGGCAAGATGGCGCAAAATCGCTCCAGACTGGGGAATTTCCAAATCGCCGTCCTTCAAGCAGGGAACCTGTCCGAAGATCTGAAACGCTTTTCTACCTAGGCAAATACCCTGACACATACGAAATTCTCCTTGATGTTCGGCCACTCCACAGCAAAGAACTTATGATCTTCGAATGGTATTGAATTGTCAACAAACAGCATTCGAATGGGCTCGGCGAGTCCTGTGAACTGTTCAGGTTCAAACGGTTCAATTGAAAGTAGGGTAGGAAATCCAAGCAGGAGTGCACGTTTCTGTCGTCTAATTCCCTCGGACCTGTTGTCCATCACATGAGTGAGACAACAGCTTAGAGAGAATTAGACGACAAAAATGTGCACTTTAGCTTGAATTTCATATCCTAATTGAAAGCTTACCTCGAATAGCGAAATATGATAACTTGTAGAGTGGCATTTCACAGGAGTAGTGTCACGGTCGTTGTTAGAAGCGTTCGCAGTTTTATTGTTCGTTTTCACAATCTGACGCAAGAGATGAGGACGTGTGTACCCTCTCGTTCTCTAACCAAGAGTCAACATCACTCTCACCCACACCATTTTATTGCTATCTTTCATTGATAGCATCCTGAATACGCAGATAACTTGAAGCTAAAATGAAAAAGTGAATTTTAGATGGATTTTCAAACTTTTCAATACTTACAATTAATCATAAGGTTCAACTGTAGGTAAACATCATCAAAAAATGAGGGTATCCTGATTTATGATCGCCATATCTCCAAGTATAGATCATTTTCCTTCCTTATGCAATTTTTCGATCATAGGAAATGTTTTCGTTTTCATATAAATTATTGTTTTCCACCGAACATCAAGTAGTCTTGTCCGTTTTGAGGGTATCCTGATTTATTCAGAATCATAAGTCGTAGTTGCATGCCTTGGCTAGCTGTTTTGAAAATTTTAGCATTGTTCATCGTATACAAAGATCATAAACGAAAACAATCCAACTGGCTGAAAAATCGGTGCATATTTTTATATATAATTACATTGGCAGAGAAGGTGTGACCGTGGCTTATTGAATAGCAAACGTGTATTAATATATATTATACTGTCAAGAAATTGAAGAGTTCACGATGAATAAATAGTGTTGTGAAAATGAATAATTCCTAGGACAACACAATGGAACACATAAGCGAACTTCTGCTCTTTACTGCTTGCCATTGCCGTTCACTGGGACACCAACACGATTCTCGAGATGAGCCTGAAAATCAATTTGACCCATTTGAACTACCGTAATGTTCACAATACCTTGAGATTGGGTCTCGCAGCGAATCTCCCGTGGTATGCCTTGAGTGTGGGGAACGCATCAAGGGAAGTGGAAGACAGGATCAAAGCGATGTCCAATTCCTCGAAGAGAAAGTAGTCGGCATAAGTGAGCTGTAAATATTTATGTTCTCATCAGCGTTGAAATCAGATCATATACTAATATACGGGAGGCATAGAATTGAAGGAAATGACTAAGAATCAACGATCTAGAATCCCCTGCAAACTGCCCGAGATTCCCTCCTCAGCGCATCAGCTTGATAAGATCAGACATGTAGATACATTTTAGTAGGCTAGATTGATGCATGTTTAAAAACAGCTTCAAAATTGCGAACAAATTGTGTTATCGAAAACGCATGATCAATCATTGCTGGAAAAAAATGCAACCTTATCTCCGAGAACGAATGCCTTTCCATCCTTGTGCGTCTTTAGCAATTTCTCGATTCTTCCCAGTTCCAAGGGATAGATATTGGCAAGGAATTCGTCCTTCTTCTCCTACAAAAATATCTACAATAATCTATCGATAAATGCATAAGACTTGACACAAAAGTGTAACCGACAACGAGCAATGAGTTACAAAACAAATCATAATATAAAACAACGTTCAAAACGCCCATGATAATGTCGAACTAATGTATCCCTCAATTCACTCACGTATTCAGTGTAGATCATTTTGGAGTAATCCTTGCGCAGATCCCTAATTCCTTCAGCGAACATATCAACGTACGTCTTTTCCTCCTCAGTGTCCCCAGCGAGATCTGGAACTCGATAAATCTGATGCGTTCATATAAGATGTTCCTAATTAAAAATATTCAAAAGTTGAAACGGTTCAACTGTGGCAGAGCGAAAGAGAGAACGCTGAGTTCTCTAACCGGTTACTTTTGAATAGTCTTAATTTGGAACATATTATATGTAGACATGATAGCATTCATTTTTCGTTTGCAACTCATATTAGAAGTGGAGAAAGACTTATGGAATCCACTATAATATTCACCCTTCACTTACTGTGCTTTCTCGCGAGATGACGCATAATAGCTCCTGTTTGGACAATCTCGATGTCACCGTCCTTCAGACAAGGAACTTGACCGAAAGCCTCAAGACATTTGGCCCTCTCTGGTTTGATAGGTTTCAGATCAGTTGCCTGATTTCAGAAACATGATTCATTAGGGTTTCGCATATGGGTCGTTATTGACAGCCGTTTATTTCTAGCCGTCGAATTTCATTCCTAGCTGTTGTCCCTCACTTCGCAAAGCCAGCCGCTAGGAGTGAAATGAGAGTGAGCGGCTGTCAATACCGTCTCAAATGCGATATGATTCATTAGCCTGAAATTCTCTATTTATCCTAAGTTACGCAAACTGCAACATGAAAATCTTTGGAGCAGAAATCATCTTAGCATAAACGTCTAAGACGATAGTAGTTATCATGTTATACAAAATTAACGTGGACAGTAACTCACGAAGGTCTCCTTAGCCTTCGCCCAGTCTTCAGCTTCGAATTTTTGATCCTCGAATTGCACTCCATTATCAATCAACAATAAGCGAATGTACTCTCCGAAACCTGAACTTCAACCATTCAATCTCTCGTTGAGTTGGAAATGACAAGAACTCTGCACATCCCATTGCTAACAATAAATCTCAAATGGTTCCGAAAGACGTCGTACATTTCAGTGTTAAAGGAGCCACAAAGGGAGATTTATTTGCATGCACTTTCGGGTTCACTTCTCTCCAATTCCCTTACTCTCTCGTTGTCAGAGTAGACCGCTCTGACGACGAGAAAGTGGGGGGAATGGAGAGAAGTGAACCCGAAAGTGCATGCAAATAAATCTCCCTGTGTGGCTCCTTTAAAGAAAAAATAGCAAAAACTGACCGCGGATAGCGAAGTAGGACAGCTTGTAGGGCATTTCGAGGACTGAAAGAAGATCAAGTATTCAGAATAGAGAGGAATGGAAAAATGAGTCACGATTAGGCTTCGCAGTTCGAAAAATAAATCCGTCGTTGGTCGTCTCTTCCCTTTGATGAGACACTATCCCCGAAGAGTAGAGACGACAAATGATGCACTTATTTTCCGAAATGCGATGCCTAGTCACGATTAGCCCATTGATATACGCTGAATTGTGTGCAAACAGACTACACACTACAGAATAGAGCAACATTCCACGTTCAAGAGTTCAGAATAAAAGACGAAAAGTCTGTTGCTGAAAGGAGACCATCGAAACCTCTCGTTCGCTATCTACGGCTTATAGAGGGCATGGAATGTTATACAGACATGTCGCAATGAAATAGAGAAAAAAAACGTTGCATGCCCTTCTGGGAATAATTTGGCTAATTCGAAAGTGAAATGAATAGCGATTGCGATTTCGACATCAGCACAATTATCGTCGAGGTGCTGCCAAGAAGGCACAAGTACACGATAGCAAAGCGAAGGCGAAATTGTGACAGAATGGGACATTGGGCTGATTTATGGGGTATGAATTGGCAGTGGGAATCCAATTACTGACCCTCATTCCCTCAAAAGACTCGAGGAACAGGTCAAAATGACCGAGTTCAGTTGTTTTATCTGCCAGAAGGCAGCAATGAACAAGTGAATGTCGCAAAGAATGTAAACTTTGCAAATATCTATAAACATCTGGAAATATTTGCACTAATTCGAACGTGACATAAATAAAGATTGACGTTTCTGCACGAATATCTTTCAAATTGCTTTTGCCATGGCACAACTGCACGAGATCACAGAGAAGGCACAAATGTGACAGAATGAGACATTAAGAATTATGAATAGATAGTGGCTATCAAATTACTCATCCTGCTTCTATCCCAAGACAATGTATTCGTGGAAAAAAAATCATTGTGAGAAGGAACAGATGAATGCCAGGAGTTTTAAAACTGTAAATTTGCCGTCATTCTTTTCCGCCAAGAGGTTGTCTATGAGCGAATAAGACAACAGCGCGGCGGGAAGAATGACAAGTTACAAGTTTATTACGTATTGCACACAATTGAAAGTAACACGCGGGATGACGACAAATTCACCGTTGTTGAACCCCTAGTACTGACCGGTGAGACTACCGAGGCCAGTTGTACGGTCTGCCAAGGAGTACTGGTCGAATGACTAGAGATTGAGTCTAATGAAGAAACTACAGATAATCAGCCAAGGAAGAATGGCCTTTTGAATTGAGTAAGGAGTGCCGCTATTGCAGTGGCTATTATCTGCCATTTTCCGATTGTCTTTGCGTCGATGACGCACTATCTAGCGAGCACTCTTGTCACCTTCCCTCTCTAAGGCACGTCTCTCATGCTCTCTTGTTATCGTGAACATGTGCATCAAATGTGGGCATCCAATAGGGAGGATTATACCGAGCCAATTAAATGAGATGATTCAGAATCGCTTAGAGGAAGGACAATTCCTTTACATTCCCAAGTGTTTTTATTTCATGTATAAATTAAATACAGCATAATATTGAATAGTATTTTTTGCTCCCTGTGTGCTACTGTCGCTGAGGTCTGCAACTACGATGTCGGGAGATACAACAGATATATCGATAACATTTATCGCATAAAAAGAGAAATGGAAGTAAATCACATCCAAAATGAGTGTAGCAACATGAGACAACTTTGATAAATTACCGTAATCCTCAGCTTAAAGGGATAGGGAATGGAGACTAGGTGCATCGTAAAGAACATGATACCCAAAACAATACATCTGAGATATGTAGTGTACCAGAAACTATTTGGATAGGCAAACAAAAATGGACATAAACTCACTCATAAATGTATTTCCAAAATGATATTGCACAAGTGAAAAGACTAATTCTGAGCATCTTATTCTTTGGTTGACAAATCACTGAATTGATTCGCACAGAATTTACATATATGTACATATAACGGCGGTGTAAATACCGTTACCAATTCATAAAGGTAATGATTAATTTGTGCCGCTGATCCATTTACTCACGAACTCTCCGTGGTCGCATTGCGATTCTGTCACGTACCACTCTCTGATGTCCTCGATCTATAAGGAGTCGGTAAGCAAGTTACACTACTTCTATACTTCTCACGAGAAACACTAATAGTTACTGTATACAAATACGTGAGATCATATAATATATGTGCCTATGTTCGGTATCAATTATGTAGTCGGCCCAATTCCCCAAGCGAAATCCAGAGGAATTCCCTGACACATTCAGCAACTGACCCGACATAGTGGAAGGTAGAAGGACCTATTATTCAGTGACAAAAACAGCAAAATGAGCTTTTCCCGCCATATATAATATCAAACGATGAGAATTAGAATAAATATATAAAAAATAGAAAAGAAACACCTCAAAAAATTTATTACTATGCCGTTTCAGCTGTAAAATTTTCTACCGATTTCGCTTGGGGGAACGGACTGGACACAAGCTACAGTACTCACCATTTTCGTCTGCGGTTTGTCCTCCCATAGTCTCTCACACATCTTGCACAGTCCATTTCTGAATCCTTCCGAGTTCCAAGGGGCGATAGTCCATCCTCCACGACGCCATGAAAAGTACTCTGCATACGCTGTCTGCAATTGAAAGACTTGTTGTGGTGTGATACAGTATGCCGTATATATACTGTATACTCTATTTCCTATGCACTTCCATATACAGTATATGATATACCTCATCATAACTATAAGCTTCTAATAAATGCAAAAAGCATGGCACAGAACGACACTCCGCATCTCGTCAATATAATAACTATATGGATTTGCCTCAAACCACGAGGATATTCAACAAAAAAGCACAATATGGAAAGAGAGTAATAGGTAAGATCTTATCAACTCCGTCAAACAAAGTGGAAAATGAATAGCCGACCTTGTCCTTTGCCAGCTTCGTCAGATATTCTCCCATCTCCTTGGCAGAATTGAAATCACTCATTGCGATGACAGACTTCTCAGGAAGGTTCCTGCAAATACATGAGTTTGATTCTACTACTCGAAAGGAATAATCGATAAAACGAGAAGTTGCAAATATATGAACTCACAGATTCTTGTAATCACTGCGTCGCATGATGATGGGAATCGAAGGAAACGTGTATCTAGAAAACGGAAAACCATTGCAACGTATCATGAAGCTCTTCTTTTCATAAAAATTCATTTATTTGGTCAGGAAAAAGGCAATTTGTGAATTCAGTCTTTAATCAAATAACTATGTCCACCAACCTGACCCAGTACTTTTCCGACACATAGTCCACACATGCAGTGTTCTCCACGGCGAAGAAGAATGCATACTTGGAGATTTCCTCCTGATATGACAAGACTTGCAACGAAGAGTACAAGAGAAATGGTGGAAAACGTGATAGATCATTAAAAGTGTCCATGTAAACATAAAATGTCATATGGACTTTGCTAACTGTAAATGTGAATGTTTAAAACTCCAGTTTCAAGAAGATGTAATAACACTGACCTTCTCACAGGTCTCTTGTCCCTTCGGGCATAAAGTGCGCAGTTCGTCCGTCTCTGCGCAGTGACCAGCAAGTGTCACGTTGAAGTATCTTAACAATTCAATATATAATGTCGAATCTACTCATCACAAGAAAGAATATCTGAATGCATTAATTGAGTAGCAGTTGCCCAAATTCGCATGATTCACAATGTTCCTTTACTTCACAGTTCCCTGTTATATAGTTAGTTATCCAGTAGGGAAGGCAGAATGAACGCGAGAGTGCATTCCGTCTCTCTGTGCTCTCAATCGTGCGGTAGTATCCACACACCAGACACGACCGCGCAATGGAGAGCACATAGAGACGGAACGCACTCTCGCTTTCATTCTGCCTTCCCTAATATCCGCTCACTTGGCCAGCTCCTTCAGTCCCAATTCCCTCTTCGATCCAGTGTCACAATTGGATATCAAAGCGAAAACCTCAAAACGTCCAAACATCAGTTACGCACCCTTGGGAAGCGAAAACGTTCTGAGACTGTTTAAAAACAAGGAAAGAGGATCTGACTGAAGGAATCTTGTTGGCCAATGAGCTCTCATCCACTGCCATAGATGCATCCACTTTGAATCCTGACAATATGTTCATTACATGGTATCACATCTCATATGAACGAATGAGTGACAAATAATGGACAGGGAAACGAATACTGCATGCGTTTCTTCACTCAAGAAGGTACGAATCATACTTGCCTCTCAATTCAGCCTCCTTGGCATTGACCCAGAATCCTCCATACTTGAAGATAACATCAGATGAGAAGAGAGGAGTCATCGTCCAATTGAAGAAGTTCTCTGCAATGAAAGGAGTCACATCAGATGAAGAAGGTGAAAGGGGGAAAAGAATGGAATTGATTCGTTAATTCCATACGGTCACGCTTCTCTCATTCGTCATCCGTTGGACAACGATAGAAGCAGTGTTGCTGTACAACTCATACGAAAATCCCACATTTTTTGGAAGCCATATTAGCATAAAAAGGCATGCCTACAATAATAATTGAGAATTATACAATGCATGATGACATGCCATTAGAATCAATAGATACGAAAATAATCTTACTTTCCAGAAAGGGCGAATTGCCGGGAACTGACAAGAAGGTGTTGTCTGGTGCTTCCATTGTCATGAATGCGTAACGTTGGTGGGCAAGTCTGAAGGAGGTTGATGACATTAGAACACTCTCAATTAAATGCTATTCAATCAAATGAATTAACTCAAATGCTAGCATTAAAATGAAATATACAGTGCAGTATTAAAATGAAAAGAAATATTGGGTGTAACTCCTAATCGACCGGCCCAGCAGTCCACCGGCAGGAACACATCCCCCTTGGATTATCCCCCTGACCCCGGAATAAAGACTTTTTTAAAATACAGTGCACCAAAAGTCACCCATTTTACAATATTCATCAGACTCATTCGTGAATCATGGTCATTTCGGATTCAGTCCTATAGCTCAACAATAATGAAGTTGGAATTTATACATAACTGTCTTGTGCGAATGACACATGAACGACATCCCACACCCCTACAGTACCTCTTCTTTGGTACTTCCTTGTAATGACTCAGATCTGGTCCATGGAATATGAGGGCGTCTGCATACTCCTCATTCGCATGATCTGTGTCCAGAATGCAGCGATTCTGCAATAAGGGAACAAATAGTTCATATTAGAATTGAAAAAAATCACTAAAACACCAAAAAAAAGTACACAGAAGTTTGTTGAAATTATGCAAGCTCTAAACAAAATCGTTTTGGAGTTCTTTCACAATTTATCCCCATATAGACTATATATGATATAGTATTTTTTTATCATTTGCATTAAATCTGCACTTTGCAAAATTAGAATTGGACGTGCACATGCAAAGTTTCCCTCATTCTTGTCATCAACCCTCTCCCTCCCCCACGCATCTCCTCATTCTATTCTCATTCATTCTCCGTGCGTGGTCGCCTTCCACTCCCTCTCGTCGCAGTCTCTTTGAGAGGTACCACAGTCCCTCAACCACCACCATCCTACCGTAGTCCTCGCTTGCTATGGGATCCCATCACGATGACCCACTAGCTGGCCAATCACTGATTACGGTATCACTTCAGATCACCGTCGTGAGTACTCTGAGAGCAGTGCTGTAGCCGGAGCGTCAGACAGCAACCATGCCCGATTTCATACTTCAGGTATACTGTAGCCACCTCCTCAAGCGTACTGTAACATTCAGCTCGACTGTGAGAAGGTGGAGTTTTGCAGCGACAAACTTGGTGAAGAAACCTGTGTCACTAAGATGCAGGTCCGTCTATCTACCGTATCCAGAACCAATATCGATTGGTTGCAGATCAAGAATACACAGAAGGAGAAGTATCTCTACAAGATCAAGTGCACCTCCAACGAACTCTTCCGTATTCGACCTCCACTCGGATTCATCAAGCCCAATGAATCAGTAACTATCAGTGTGAGTGGATACTGTAGCCATTGGAGTACTGTAGCTACCGTATCGTTCAGCTGTACTTCAACCCGGGCAAGCCCGTACCCGAGAGCGGCAAGCACTACTTCGTCGCATACTACGTCAAATCGGACGGAGACAAACCGCGACCCGCCTGGCAAGGCAAAGTGGGATTACTGTGCCTGCTACCGTACTTTCAAGTCGTCTGTTCAGGAGCCTGAAGCGATGAAGCGACTGTACATAAACTTCAGCAAAGCGAAGGGTGGAGACAAAAAGAAAGAGGAGAAGAAGGATGAAAAGAAGGAAGAAAAGAAGGAGGAGAAGAAAGAAGAAAAGAAGGAAGAGAAGAAGGAGGAGAAAAAGGAAGAGGAGAAGAAGGAAGAAAAGAAGGAAGAAAAGAAAGAGGAAGAGAAGAAAGAGGAAAAGAAGGAAGAGAAGGAGGAGGAAAAGAAGGTGATTGCTCCACAGTCTGTGCCCTAATCGCAGTTATGTTTTAGGAGGAGGAGGAGAAGAAGGAGGAAGAAGAGAAGAAGGAGGAGGAGAAGAAGTGATCAGGTGGACTGAAGGTACTGTAGGAACAGTCAGTCTTCTCAACTCAACCTTATTTGAGGTTTGTCGTGAAGCGACTTTGCGCCATTCCACGTCCCATTAAACCCATGCCCGCTAATGAAATGCGCAGGGGATAAAGGCATTGAGCGTGGATCTTGTGCAACAAATCACACTTGAACAGACACACACACAGACATAATTGTTGACCCAAGGATGTTACAGTATCCCAAAAAGACATGAGGCTAAGCTCACCGTGAGATCTCCACATTCGCCTAGATGTCCCCAATTCTTGTTGTCAAAGACGGTCGTCCAGATGAGAATCCTTTTCGGTGAAAGCACCTTGAATCGAGTGTCCATCCTGAGGGGAAACTGTTACAGTAACCCTATCGATTGATTCGTACCTGTTCTTGTCGATGGTGAGGTACAGTCTGCTCTGCTTGTGGGCCACACTCTTGGGCACTGAAATGTCGTTTGTCGGGAGAAAAGATAAATATTTTCATTTCGTTTGTCCTTCACGAGGAATCACATTCGTTTGGTACAATATCGTATGAGTAAATGAATGAGGAGAACAACGTGAAGAAAATGTGTTTGTCTCACCTGAGGATCCATCATCAAATGAGAGAAGAGAGTAGATTGAATAGAGAATGAAGAGACCCGCACACAAGATGCCCACATTGTACATCTAAAGGGGGCAATGTTAATCAAAGTCATGAATGTACGACTCAAATTATAAAATGGGGAAGTACAATGCAAGGCATTCAAAGATACTCGACACATTAGTCGAAGATCATTGATAGTCTTTAAAGTAGTGCACTTAGGAACACATGAACTATTTGCAACGTGGACGTTGCCTATGGAGCGAATGGACAATTCATCTTTGGCGGTCACCATTCCTTAGCGTTTTAGGACATGAAAGGATTGGAGGAATAACGATTGTATTAAGTCACATTCGTCTGAAATGGGCCAAACAGAGTGAGAATTATGGATGACCAACATATTGGACGCATAAACGTCATTGACAATCGAGCATCACCATAAAAGGATCCCCATTTCAACAAGTTGTGTAGCAACGATTCACCTGTGATGGGCGAATCCTCATGGCTTCCACTTCACAACGCCTGCTTAGCCTATACCCATCAGTCAATTATCTCAAGTACTCCATTACCATAACATGCAACTGGAACGTTCAAGTAGGCCAATAAAGAGTGGTGTTCGGGTAACTTCTGTCGGCTGGAAACCGCACACATTGAAACAGAAAAGAAGGAAAGGTAACCATGGCAGACGGATAGAGTTGTAAGCGGAAACAAGTTTATCTGCATTAGGACAGAGAGATGGGATGACTATCGTCGAGACCGTAAAAAAGTACAGAGAGATCATAATCACATCACAACCGAATATGCACATCACATTGTACAATTATTAAGGGCAATCACAAATATTGCAACATTTCAAAGTAACTACAAACTAATCTACAAAAAAGACACTATAAACGTTTGTGAGTACTCTGTTAACTTCAACTATAAAAGGTTTTCAATATTTACAGTACGTATTAGTAGAGTGGGAATCTATGACTGTTCTCTTTGTCTTACAAGATTGAGTGCATTGTTTGCATCCTCGAGTCTTCTTTCCCTTTCCTTCTCCCTCTCCTCTAATTGCCATTCCTCTCTCAACTCTGATGAGACAGAAGTGAATATTGAGTCCCATGTCCATGGGATCGACTCATCCCGTGTCTCGTCCTCCGTTGCAATAAAACGAGACAGCAACGAGATGTCTGCAATGCAACGAGTAAAACAAGTGGACAGATGGGAGAATGTCACTCGAACCGCGATGTTTGATTATAGCAACTTCTCTCTTATAAATACCATCACTCTTTAAAAATCCGGAATTCCGGTTGCATTTCATTATTGAAAGAGGAGACCTCGAATCGCATGTCAATCGCATGCTGAAGTGTGAAAATGCTAAGGCTTGTGACGTGACAATTACGCATTTGCGAGAGGCTGGTCGTTAGGAACTGTCAATTAGCATGCCTAACGAGCAGAGTAAAGCTATAGCTAATCGTAAATGAGCATATCCGAAAATAAGACTAACCGATCTCATCCAACTTGCTGAGGTGTGGATGTCGAGCAGCCAGTGCATCTACCTGCAACAAATAACATTCAACTTCATACTGACAATTTCCAGACCATTTCAACAGAAAATAAGCGGCACTGCAAAAAAATATCATAGATTTATGCGACGATAAACGTATCATTTCCGATGGAGGTCAACTTTTTAGAAGAATGACGTCATACCTGTAGTAATCCGTGTAGTTGACTGGGCGTGAGATGGGGAGCAGCAGCCACTGCATCGTAATCCGCCACACGAGATGAACTCTGCAATAAAAACATTTTATTGCCTGCGATAGGAATAACCAAAGGATGAAGCACTTGATGAGTCATGACTCATGACTTCGCTTTTGCATAAACTACAAAAAAATACTTACATGGAGAATCGGTCCTCGTTTCATCTCCGGAGAAATGGAGCGAGCTTCCACAATATCTAAATTAGATTATTATGCAGTCATCACAAACCAAACTACAGACATGTAATTGTACTTGAGAAATTCATTCTAGACAGATGCAGTGACGAGTAGTGTGGGCTCTCGGATACTTTAGCCAAATGACTTTTCATTTCGCGTCTATGTCTTTAACTGCCCGGTCG
>JACMIF010004044.1:0-13141 GCA_014805445.1 Diplogasteroides magnus | reverse complement strand
AACAGATAATTTAGCAAATCGCCAGTTCATTTCGCCTCTGCGTCTTTCATTGCCCGGTCGTCTCTACAACGCCGAGACGAATTATACGAATGAAGTTAGTGAAATGAACTGGCGACTTGCTAAATTATCTGTTCCGCCCACTTTACAACTGACCATGTAGCACTTGCAGTGATGCAGAAATGGAAAGTAAGTGCCATGAGAGTACAATTGACAGAGGATAGTCTCTGAGTGACAACCCAATTGGGACCCTGCATACTACACGAGTATCTCAAATACAGTATATTCTTACGTGAATACTGTATAATAAAGATACTTGTTCTCATTTGACACTCCAATTAGATAAGTCACAGAGAGTCCAGCATAACACATGGCCATGTACAGAATGGGACGAACCTGAAAAATAGAATCATCAATCGTACGAAGAAAGGATGAACTTACTGGATAATTGAATCGAGGCAGATCTATAAGAAAAGTGAAGATAGTGAATACAGATGAGATAAGAGAAGCTGCAGCCCATGCAGCTGTCCATATTCTCAGAGCGTCTCTTCCTTGAGTGTCGAAGAAGAATGGAGAAGGATTGTCAGAACATGGAAGAGAACAATCTTCCAGTCTCAAATACTCACTTCATATAACATCAAACAATCAAAGCATACGTAGAAGAACGAAATTTGAGTGCATAATTGGCAGTGGTAGGAACTCTCATAAGAGATGGACAATCTCCTGAATAAATATTATAATACGAGATTCTAATTACTCGACAAAACTGACCAGGCGCAATATCATATCCTTCTCCTCCATTTTCTGTCTTATTCTCGCCAACACAGAACTTATCAGGAAACCGATCACACTAAAAAAATTTTAAAAATCAAATTTTCTTTAGGCAAGTGAAGACAACAACAAAAACCCTTTCAATAGTGCTTACAGAGTTGAAAGTTCAGTCAGTAAAACTAAATAAAAACTGACATTCATTTGTTCTGGCCACTTGAAGCCAAACTTCTGCATGAGACCTTCACAGCCTCTCTTAGCAGACATACATAAATGACGACACGGTTGAACTATCTAAAGAAAAGTGAAAATAAAAGTGGAAAAAGGTTATTAGCACCTGATTAAGCTCATGAGCACAGAATGGCACATGAAGAGTACACAGAAAAATCTTGATGTCTTGAGAACATTTCACCTTAGTCAGCGGATTAAATTCCGCCATAGCCATCATAGCGTCTTCCTAAATAACCACTTATTAGCAGAATAATATTAGAAAACGCGTCGAAGGGAAAGATGAGTGGAAATAAAATAGGGGACCTGAGTCTGGTGATTGAGGAGATTTGGCATCATCGTGAAATTGTAGCCCACGTCTTGACAAGCAGCCACTGTTATGGGCTGGCATTTCTGAGTACTGGCAGGAGAAGGCTAAATAGATATTTCAAAATATCAGTAGAATTTAAGAGAGAATAAAATATGGTTATATTCATTAGCTAGCATACCTGAAAAATTTGAGCAGCAGATGTAATGAATAGGGATAGAACTATCAACCAGGAAAATACAGCGGTGTTCATTCTCGCATCCCTGAAATAAAAATTATAAACGATGCAAAATTATCATAATTGCAGCGAATGCGCTATGATAGCATAAGCGTCTATGCGCGCACATCGATTCATTGTGAAACGAGTCATAGACTCGGGGGAGGTCGGGAGTATTGCAAACTGAAGATGAATATAGCGCGCGCGCTACATTCCTCATATTTTTCTCCATCGAATGGTGGTTTTAAGATTTGTTCAGCGCCTATGCGCAAAAAACAGAAGAAAGTAAACTTTTTCAGCGGTCTGTAAAATTTGGCATAGATCCAAGTGTTCCGAGCATGTGCGCAGTAAACAGCACAACTCTGTTAAACAACATAACGGCGTTTTTGAGCTTTACAAGTAACCAGTCGACGAATAAGCAATTAAAAAATAATTGTCCCCTTAGATACCTAAAACATTCGTTGGCGCATACATTGATGAAGAGAGAATATTGTCTAGATTCGCATATCAAAAATATTTTTAAATTCTTGAAAATTTTCCTTTTTTCTATTTCACGGACCAAAAACCGGACGTGGTTAGTCATATACGCAGCGTAAACTTGTGTGCGATCTGGGTAGGTAGGCTCCTCAATTTTTTTGAATTGTTAGTTTTTCTGTGTGTTGAACCGCTGTTGAATTTAAAGACATTGCTATCCGCGTAGTTATGCAATTTTAAAGCTATTTCGAGGAAGTAACCACCTTTAAGTGTTGAATGTCTGCCCAACAAGGCAGTCTTCGTCCTACGGGATGGCTGAAAGAAAGCGATACTGCACTTCTGAGCTCAATTCCTTCGCAAGAACCAAATCCACAGGACAAAATTCCCCTTCACCGTTCCGTTATCTTGTAAGTAGAGTAGAATGGGTGCCAAAATAGGTCTGTACCTTTTCTATTCAAGCGACCATGCAATTTCGAAAAAAAAGATTGAAATGCCCTAAGACAGCTAAAGGGACTTTCGACTTTGCCAATTCTACTTGTAAGCTCTTTCCTGCTCTATTATAATTGGACTTCATGGAACATTGAAAATGTTTAGGTATCCGCTGACGAATTACACGTTTGGGACAAAGGACGCTCAACCGGAACCGGACCACTCTGTGCAAGCACGATTCCAGAGACTCAAAGATGAATATGAGAAAGTATCCAGCTATAGGCTTTTATGTTAACATTAATAAATAATAATTTTAGTACGGGATGCGTCGTTCTGTTGATGCGGTTCTGATTGTGTATGAGCATGCACTTCCACATGTTTTGCTTCTTCAAATTGGATCTTCTTTCTTTAAATTGTCAGCTAGTTAACGAATATTGTTAAAATGATGAACGATTTAAGGCCTGGAGGAGAGTTGATGCAAGGAGAAGATGAAGCCGCAGGAATGAAAAGAATTCTTTCGGACATGTTGGGAAGAACAGATGGATTGAGAAGCGAATGGTACATTGAAGACGAGATTGGTAACTGGTGGAGGCCCAATTTTGACCCCCCAAGGGTTTGTTTTGTCCTGTTTCTTTCCAATAGTTTTCAATATACAGTATCCATATATCCCTGCACATGTGACGAGACCAAAGGAGCAGACTAAATTGTTCCTCGTTCAACTTCCTTCCAAGAGTTAGTTTTACTAAATGTATATTTAGATAATAATGTCATTTAGCTCTCTTCGCTGTGCCCAAGAATCTCAAGCTTGTTGCTGCACCTCTCTTTGAGCTTTTTGACAATGCTAATGCTTACGGTCCTGTTATTTCTTCTCTTCCGATGGCCCTTTCTCGATTCAATTTTCTTTACAAGTAGAATACATCTTGCAAGTAATACTAATATGCGATTACATACCTTCAGCAAAAATTTGTTCGATTGAACCATCAGTTTTTATGAGTATCTAAGATCTCCATTTGCTTTCCTTTTAGAAAATTCCTGGCAAACTTTGTTACTCCCTCGTTGATATTTTGGAGAAAATTTTGTACAATGACTTTTTCCACGTCGTACTGCATGGATAAAGCCACACTCTCCCTAACGATGCCAGGCCTGGATACAAGGAACGATGTCATTCAAACATCCTATTACAAACCTACAATTTCCCCAACAGAAAAAATGTTTCGACTGCAAAATAGCGCACTAGATCTGTCGGAAACATAAAAAAGGCTAGGGGTAATTGACGGCAACGGCAAAAATTCTTTCATAAGTGTAGGACCTACTTTTTCTTGCTCCCTGACACCTGGGGAGTAAGAAAAAATTGGTCCCTCGTAAGTCGATTTTTTGACCCGACACACCATGACCTTCAGGTCGAAAAAAAAATTTGACGAGGGATCGACATGCAAAGTTGTTGTGCAACCTCACGTATACCAGGTACTTCAAAAATGACTCTCACCTCGATCCCTCGTAAAAAAATTTTTTTCAATTTTTTGGCCATGAACCCCGGGTCATGGTGGATCGGGTCAAAAAAAATGGCTTACGAGGGACCTATTTTTTCTAACTCCCCAGGTGTCAGGAAGCAAGAAAAAATAGGTCATATTCCTATGAAAAAAAAATTTTGCCGTTGCCGTTGCCGTCAATCACCCCTAGCCAAAAAAAGTCACTCAACAACTCCCGAGAGGACGTCCCTTATGTCACGGTATGAGAACGAGGGTTGGCCCTGGACGCAAAGGACTCTTCCTATCAAATGCCCAGCGCTTAATCATAAGAGAAATGTAGAATATGTGCGAAGGAAAGGAAGGCTAAACAGTGGTATTTGCTTCATTGCAATGTCTTCTCATTTCTTAGGCTTATAATGATTAAAAAACGAGATCAAAGTGTGTAGTTGAAATGAGAACGATTGTGTGGGCATTTGCTAGTATTATCATAATTAGCAAAATCATAGTTAGCCTATGTATGTAAATAGCTATTGCGCGTAGTGCCTATCAGGATGCTACGTGTTGTTAGTCTTGGCTGAGCAACCAATCGGAAGCCTGTCCGTCTTCGTCATCTATCCCTTGTTCCAGTTATCCGTCTATTCCTATAAAGTATCTGAGTCTAAAGACCAGACACAACAAGAAGAGGGGCGCGCGTGAGCTGAGGGTAGATCAAATTCGCGGGGAAGCGCCTCCCCACTGACTGTTCGCGCCTTTCATTACTCCCTGTCGTTTGTTGATCATTGGTGCGTCGTCCACAATGGTGAGTTGTTATGTGTGTATGATTGTATAATTGTTGTTTTAGCGTCAAGTATTGTCGATTCATGTGGGACAGGCAGGAGTGCAGATGGGAGAGGCCTCATGGCAGTTATACTGTCTCGAACACGGCATTTCATGTGATGGAAATGTGGAAGACATGGAGAAGGCTGCACTGAATGAGGTTGATGCATCATGACCCCCCCCCCAATATGTCCCTTTGCAGAAGAGAATGAGTGACAGTCCCATTTCGACATTCTTCCGTGAGACTGGCAATGGACGATGTGTGCCTCGTACTGTCTTTGCTGATCTTGAACCGGGAGTCATCGGTAACATTACCTTACACTCGGTGTGAAATGGGAATGCTGGATAGATACCGTACGTCATGGACAATTCTCGAAGCTCTTCAATCCCGACACGATGATTTCAGGAAAGGAGGTAATCAATTTGCAGTATTCAATGACTTTCCAATGTATTTATAGGATGCAGCAAACAATTATGCTAGAGGACACTACACTGTGGGAAAGAATATGATTGATTGTGTGATGGATTCAATCAGAAAGTGAGCAATGAAGATGGCGATAGGGGGAAGAGGGGATATTGTAGACAATCAGAGGATTGTGAAGGACTACAAGGATTCCTCCTATTCCACTCATATGGAGGAGGCACCGGAAGGTTGGAAAGGTCCTAGAAAGGAGGGAATGGATCATTGCAGTGGATTCATGTCTCTTCTCATTGATCATCTTTCTCGAGATTTCGGAAAGAAGAGCAAGTTGGAGTTTTCGGTGTACCCAGCACCCAGTATCTCTACTAGCATGGTCTGTCGTTATTGATCCAGTCTGTCAAGAGTTGAGTACTGTAGGTCGAGCCATACAACACAATCCTCATGACGCACAACACATTGGATGGAGTCGATTGCTCATTCATGGTAGACAACGAAGCCATCTATGACATATGCAGGTAGTTAATGAAGAATCTATGCAATGAAATGACTTATTCAGAAAGAATCTGGGACTTGATCGTCCTTCGTATTCAAATCTCAATCATCTCGTATCTCAGGTATGTGCACCATCATCCTCCCTCTAGAATGTAATGTTCAGGTCGTCTCATCCATTACAGCTTCTCTTCGATTCGAGGGAGCTCTTAATGTTGACCTCAACGAGTTTCAAGTGGGTCAGATTTGTAACACTGCATACTGTAGTATCTGATTGCAGACAAACCTTGTTCCTTTCCCGCGAGTTCATTTCCCTCTCGTTAACTTTGCTCCTATTACTTCAGAAGACAAGGTATGAGATGAATGAGTTGTCAAGTATGACCATATTTTGTCTCAGGCGTACCATTCTCCATGTTCCGTATCAGAAATAACAATGAAGTGTTTGGAACCGTTGAACCAAATGGTCAAGGTAAGGGAGAGGAGAGGAGAGGAGAGGTGATGAGAATGAGAATTGATTTGAGTGTGATCCTTCAACCGGCAAGTACATGTCAATTTGTATGCTTTATCGAGGAGATGTTGTACCCAAGGACATCAATCAGGCAATCGCTGCACTCAAGAGTAAGGGAAGTATGAAGTTCGTTGACTGGTGTCCAACTGGATTCAAGGTGGGACTTGTCCCTTCTTTCCCCCTCCACTGTTACTCTTGAGGTGGGCATCAACTATCAACCTCCCGTTGTTGTACCTGGATCGTTCTTGGCAAAGAGTCCCAGGTGAATAATCCTTGTTGTCTTGTCTATCTATCCCTTTAGACAAGTGACCATGTTATCGAACACTTCTGCCATTGCTGACGCCTGGGCAAGGATCAACCACAAATTTGATATCATGTATGCAAAGAGGTGAGAAAAGAGAAGGGAAGTGAATGGAAAGGAGTGATTACAGAGCATTCGTCCATTGGTATGTAGGAGAGGGAATGGAAGAAGGAGAATTCAGTGAGGCAAGGGAAGACTTGGCTTCATTGGAGAAGGACTATCAAGAGGTTATTATGGATTCCGGTGATGCAGATGAAGATGATGAGTATTGATTGTAGACTAATATTATGAATATTGATTGTAGACGATGATTGTAAGTATCGATAGTATCATTGCGATAAACTGTATTATCCTTATCCATTCCCCTGGTTGTCACCAATAGTCTTCTGGGTGAAAGTACTACAGATAAACAGAAGAGGCCTTTATCTGGTGTGAATTCTATCTGCCCGGAGTGAAGAGAGTGAAGAAGATTAGTATGATTCAATAGTCAGCCAAGTCCTCCATTTCATCTGCCGATCTCTTACCGAATCTCATCCACTTGGCAGATGGAGATCGCTTTCCGAATCTAAAGGAACATATTCATCTTGTCAAGGAAACAAGATGTATTCATCCATTCTCAGTGCAATCGAGACATGACACACATAACAAATGACTATATGTCAATGAGACAACCCTCACCTCATCCACTTTGCACTAGGAGATCTCTTCCCAAATCTCATCCATTTGGCAGAAGGAGACCGTTTCCATTCCTGCAATGCAAGAAACATGAGAACATTCCCATGACGAAACAAAACAATTTGCGCCCTTCTAACGGAAATGGTTGAAGTATGAAGAGAGTACTTACTTGGATGGAATCTTCTGGAAGAAGAAGTTGATCTGCTGAAGAGAAGACAGACAAAAGACCCATGAGGAGAACTGCCACCAAGACTGACTTCATTCTGAACGAATGGAATGACCTTGGAACGAAGATTACGTCTACTCTCAAGGGACACGAACAACACATTACATTGCGGTTATGGGTGTAGAGACAGTTAAGGAGGGAATGAATTGTGTGATTGATTGAGAGAAAAGAAAGTCTTGTTGACGGTCCTCTCCTTAGACAGACTTCTCTCTATCATCCAGTTAGGACACTCAACGACACCACACAATTCACTTTACACGAGTGAACAATCGTACGAAAGAGAAGGAAGAGAAGACTCATTACTGATGAACGAAGACTCAAGGAATGACGAAGAACCAAAAGGGCACGCCCCTCCCTTCCACTACAGTAATCTCAGCCCCAATCTCAACCACAACTAATTGTCTTCTCAAGAAGAAAATGGAAGGAGAAGAGGGCATGATAAGAGGGAAGGCAATATGAGGAGGTGAGATGAATACTTACCAAGATGAAGGGAAGGAGAAGGACAGAAAGACTCTTTCCGGAATCAAAGAGGATTGAAGGGCCCGCAGAATGGGGAATGAACGAGGGAAGGTGGTGAAGAGAAGAAGAATACAAAGAATGTGAGCGACGAGACAAATTGCATTTCAAACCAACCTTCTTATAGTAAGCAGTTATGAATTGGATAGGAGGATACTTCGATATATGGATATGAACACATTTCTCACACCAATATGAACTACACGAGACATCGATGGTTGGTAGGGGAAAAGAGAAGATGAATTCGGAAATGAGATATTATACTCTTTTTCTATTGGAGGAAGCACACTTACAGCATTTGACTGCCGTTTCGGGGGACAAACAAGTCTCCCGTTTCCGGGTTCTCACGGAAACTGAATCGACCTGTGAAGGTATGATGTCATACAAAGCTTCATGTGGTACAATTCACTCTATTTGAGCATGACAGAGCATAGTTGCTGTAGGAAACGGAAATAGGAATATTTATTACACAACACTCCTTCCAGACACCCACCAACAACAGTCGTCACAATTCAACTATCCAGAATAAAGAGACTTAGGGCCGATCAAACTAGTGTCGGGCGATCGAATAGTAGCGTTAGCTATTTTATTTTTTCGCGTCATTCTCTCTTGTTTTCATGTCATCTCTTGTCAGTAAGAGAAGACCGCACGGCGAAGAGTAATGACGAAAGGTGATTGTTTCGAATACCGAATATTATGTAACATTCTCTCTTGTTTCCCGGTCGTCTCTTATAAAAAAAACCTCACTCTTCGTCATTATTCTTCTCTTGTTGACAAGAGACGACTGGGAAACAAGAGATAATGACCCGAAAAAATGAAATAACTAACACTACTATTCCATCACCAACACTAGATCAAACAGTAATGACTAGAAATTCAAAATGGGTAATGGGCAGTAAATTGAGTTTCTCATTCGTCAATTTTCAGATGAGCGGTTGTCTCAACGTTCGATAGACAACCGCTTCGAGTGAATTATTTAGATGAATGACAATGCGCTTTAGCACTGATTTAAAAGCCCTAGTACTGACCAATTGCCGTGCTTCGTATATTATTGGTCTATATATATGTTCTATACCGTGGTTACCCGTAATAAAACGTCAAAGCAAATCAGATTTTGCAGAGATGTTGTTCATTTCAAATATTTGGTAGGAAATCAGCAATTAGTGCTTGTTTCAATGTTTCCTATGCAGAGTACAATATCAGGATTGCACATGTCCACGAATTTTACCACCATAATGATGCACAATTACGGTACTTAAAGTCCGGTCTGTTTTTTTCAAAATGGTTATTGATGCGCAGAGGCGCGTTGCGGTCGCTAGGTGCGTGCAAATTCGAAACCGGCAAGCCCACCTAGGCAACCAAGTTGGCTTTACTGGTTTGTTCTGGGCATTCTATATGTTAAATCTTTTCTTGTTGATTGGCGAATAATTCTCGGTTTGTAGTGGTAGCGAAATGGCAGTTGCTCCGCACGGGAAAGCTAGGATATCATACTTCTATGACGGTTTGTAACTACATTTCTTCAGATTGAGTTATTATATTTTTAAGGCGATGTTGGTAATTATTACTATGGCCAAGGTCATCCAATGAAGCCTCATCGAATACGTATGACCCATAACCTTCTACTCAACTATGGATTGTACAGGAAGATGGAGATTTTTGTGAGTTTCTTCTGCCTGGATTTCGGCGGGAGTTTTTTTTCTAATTGTATCGCTTAAATTTTTCTCACAATTCTTTCCAAACATTTTCACAAATTATCAATTTTCGCTCTTGTCATAGTGAATTGTCCTTAAAGTGTATTCTGGGTAACTCTCTCCCAGACCAGTTCTGGTTTCATAAGTTAAAATTTTCAGCGCCCACCTGCTGCTACATTTGACGAAATGACGAAGTATCATTCGGATGATTACATGATGTTCCTCAAGAACATCCGCCCCGATAATATTTCCGAATATGGAAAACAAATGCAGAGGTTAGCCAAAGAAAAAAAGAATATTTTGAGCTATTATTTTTTTCACACGTTAAGACATTAATAAAAACATTCCTGCTAGATGCTTATCACACATTTTCCAACTGTAGAAAGTTTGTTATAGCGATCCACATCTTTTTCCTATTTTTTTACGCTCTTAAACATACGGTTTCACTATTTAGAATCAATTTCTCAGATTCAACGTTGGCGAAGATTGCCCAGTTTTTGACGGAGTGTTCGAGTTTTGTCAGTTATCTTGCGGAGGATCATTGGGTAGCGTTTACATTTTCGAAATGATAATATACAGAGCACATATTTAAACCAGCCGGCAAAGTTATTAAGCGAAACGGCAGAGAAAGAAGGGTTTTATTAGAGATATTTTGAAAAACACAATTTAACTTTCGAACAGAAATTCAAAAGGAATTCAGCCGCGAGCAGAGTTGGACAGCGCGACAGTAAATTCCCCAAAAAATTTCAGATGCGGGGGGGGGGGCAGATCCAAAATATCTAATTTTGCGGGAGCCGGGACCTAAATTTGCCATATTTTGCGGGGGGGGGGAATCCTAGGATAAGCCCATCTCTGCGCGCGAGAGAGTGCAAAAAGAGAAAAGTCACTGTGCAGCAAGAACATATTTAAAAAATTTATAGCTGCGGCAGCAAAGATCAACCATAAGCAGACAGATATCGCAATCAATTGGATGGGCGGACTACATCATGCTAAGAAGAGCGAGGTTGATTTAGCTGTGAATTGTTTATTTATGCTGCTTTTCAGGCATCCGGATTCTGTTATTCAAATGACATTGTCTTGGCGATTCTGGAGTTGCTGAAGCACCACAAGAGGTTATCCATTAAACAATAAACTAAATGATTGGTTTTACAGAGTGTTGTATGTTGACATTGACATTCACCACGGAGACGGAGTAGAGGAAGCATTCTATACAACTGATAGAGTCATGACGCTATCCTTCCACAAGTATGGAGAATATTTCCCTGGAACAGGCGACCTTAAGGTATCATTATTTCTAATAGGTCCTGGTATATTCTCTTCTTCCTAGGACATTGGTGCTGGGAAAGGAAAATACTACGCCTTAAATTTTCCTCTCAGGGATGGAATCGATGATCTCGCATACGAGGTAGGAAATTTTTGAGCGGACCATTCTAGTTTCATCTAGTCAAATGTAAGGTTGTGCGGCCCAGGCTGGTGCACCAAGAAATTTCTTGGTTTCTTGGTATTTTTTTTACAAGAAACCAGGAAATTGCCAGGGGGGAATAGTCCAGAATTTTGAACATAAAATCGCGTCTTACACTAGATATTCTGCCATCAAAATCATGCGAGCACTAGAAATTATGGAATTTAGCAGATTATTTTTTCAAATTTTTTTCGTTTGCTTTTTATGTTGTATTTGCTGTTGTAGTCTATATTGAATCGATGGTTGATTTTTTTAATGTAAATATAGTCAACAAAGTCTATAAAACCTAAATATTTTATTATTTTGACGCAGGGGAATTTTTCTTGGTTTTTCTTTGAAAAAGGGTCCAAGAAAAAGCAAACCAAGAAACCAAGAAATTTTTTTTCATTTTGCACCAGCCTGGTACGGCCCGAAAAGGAGTGCGCTCTGCCAGTGTTTAATATCAATTTCTAAATATATTTCCATCTCTTTGACCTCAAAGATGCTGGTTCACATTTACAGTATATGTTCATTGGATTGCATTTTTCAATTTGAGATGAAACGTTTTATGCGCATTTCCTTTTCAGAGTATATTCTGTCCTGTGCTTCGGAAGGTAATGGAAAACTTCCAACCGTCAGCAATTGTGTTGCAATGTGGTGCTGATTCATTGACTGGAGACCGACTGGGATGTTTCAATCTTACCTTAAAAGGTATCACATTGACAATATTTGTGATAGTATTGTCTCTCAGGTCATGGGAAATGCGTGGAGTTCCTGAAGTCGTTTGGAGTTCCTATGATTCTTTTGGGTGGAGGTGGATATACAATCAGAAACGTATCTCGGTGTTGGACATACGAAACAAGTGTTGCTCTCGGAGTTGAGATTGCAAATGGTATGAAGGATTAGCTTAAACGAATTTATAACAGGAATTGTAGAGCTACCATACAATGACTATTTCGAGTACTTTGGTCCTGACTTCAAATTGCACATTTCGCCATCCAATATGTCTAACCTCAATACAAGAGATTACCTTGAAAAGATGCAGGTAAGAATATGTCAAGTGCTCGGCTGCTTATGTAAAAGTTTGAGATGCGGCTAATGGAGAATCTTCGATATCTCGGAGGAGCACCATCTGTTCAAATGCAGCCAATACCAGATGATGGTGTTGTCCTCCCGGATAAGGGCCTATTGGAAGATCACGCAGATCCCGACAGTAGGAAAGGAATGCACAAAAATGATTTAACGGTAAGTTGACGGTTGTCGTCATATATTTTATTGTTATTATATTTGTAGATAGAAGACGAGGGCGAATTTTTCGATGAGAAGGAACCATCACGAGACACTGTTAGTTACAAGAGAACAGCTGGATCACCCAATACTGAAGAAGCAAAGCGATCAAAGACTGAAGAAGATGTAGTAGGCAATGAGATGGACACTTCTCCTCCATGATCTCTTCTTCTTCCCTTTCGCATGATCTCGTTTCTTGTATTTGCGGGTTTTTGTACCTTATCGCATTCTCCTCATTTTTTATACTTTACAGTGATCTTTGTAATCTATAGCTGTACATGCATCCTTCTTCATTGTATATAGGTTGAACATTGGTGTGATGGAGCACGCTAACTTTTACAATTTCCACATTTTTACAAATAAACTAATTTATACGAATGTTATGTGAATCCTTGACGACCGATGACTGGTTGATAGCCAGTTAAATATCTTTAACTCTCCCATATCGTTAATGTATTTTATTTTGAGAGCAATGGCAGAAGGCGACAACAGTAACACTGCAGGAGATTTCTATGTCCGCTACTATGTTGGGCACAAAGGTATACAAACTTTTCCTTTTTTTCGTGAAAGTAGTATAGCAAAGCGCTGACTAAATAATGTGCGGCGTTATTTGCATCCATACGTGGGCACCTTTGTAAAAATTTACGAAGTCACTGCAAAAAAGTCAAAGGAAGTTCGGAGTCAGTCTGCTAAGTCCATTGTCGACGTTAGAGGCACTCTGGAATTTTTTTAAAAATAGGAGTCGCTCTGCAAAAAATTTTTTTTACGAAGTCCGCCCACGAATGTTTGCATCTGTGGTCAGACATTTTAGAACCGCCGTTACAGAACTGGCCATTCTGGAAGTCATTCATGATTACCAATTAACCATCTGGTATTTCATG
>JACMIF010004043.1:0-13144 GCA_014805445.1 Diplogasteroides magnus | reverse complement strand
CAATCTATCTGAATAGGACCCAGCATAGTCATAGGGATATGGAACGTGGCGTCTCAGAATAGTATTGGTTACTGGCTGAGATGGCGGAGGGTAACGTCCACCCTCTGCATTCGAGACACGCAAGCGCCCTCTCCCGCTACAGAGGTCCCATCGACGTCGGTTTCCCTTCCTCTGAGTGCCCCCATCCCTCCCCTTTATTCCCCCATTCCTCTCTTCTCTGTTCTATATGTATTATGTACATGTCGTAACATCAATTTGATGTAGATAAATTAAATTATCAAATGATTTGGATTTAGCAACCAATCTCGTTCAAGTACTTTCTTTAATAAATAATATAAAGCTCAGATGATCCTCGCAGTCTGGCAGACTTGGTTCAAGGAAGTCGTATTTATTTGGAGCTTGCTCGATGTCCTCTACCCGATTTCTTCAGACCTCTTTTCATTAGGTAACTAAAATAAATGCCAGATCTTCTTTCTTTTTAATTTTACTTTTCTGTCTAATGACTTGTGCGAAATGTGATTCGTCTGGATATTTAACCGTTATTCTCTCGATGATGACGATATAAGACGAGTATTCATTATTAAAACCGGACGACCACACTTCTGACAAAAAATAGCACGCGGGAGAGAGAGGGTGCAGAACGCCATTTTTGTCTGCGCTCTCTCTCTGCCCGTTTCTCTCATTTTTTGTCCAAAGTGGGACCGTCAGATTTTCGTTTTTTTATTAAATAAATACCCGTCTTATATCATTATTTCGTTTGAGCCCTGCCCTACTACATGATGGCTATGCAGGGACCAGTGAGGAAGGAGTTGGCGAATGTTCTACGGATCAAAACGAATAACGTTGTGGTAGCGATCAAAGATCTATTATAGACGCGACTCATTACAGCACGTCTAGACTCATTAAAAATAATATTATAAAGGGCTTTTCAGGGTGTAACTAGGACTCTACGCACGGCTTCGAACTAACCAGTATGACTTCCCTGGGGAATGCAATTGTTTAATATCAGATGAACTTCTACATATGCGGGGTTGGCAGGACGAATACAATTATGCATTCCGTCTCTCTGTGCTCTCTCATGCGGTCGTCCCTATGCACCAGAGATACGACCGTACTATGGAGAGCACAGAGAGAAGTAATGTACTATTTTAGTCGTTCTGCCAACCCTGATGTGCAGTATGATTTCACTGCTGGACTTCTTGAATAAACATATGAATAGACAATGACATTATAGTGCATACCAAAATCATCGATTGAGCTCCACTTGAAAAGTCTAGACTCGGTCTTTATACTTGGGTTTTTTTTCTACACGCATGCATTTTTCACACTTACATCTCTCGAAAGTGCAAATTTTGGGTCCATTCGCACCAGGGGTTCTAAAACGGTAGTAAAGTGCATTTCTCATTCATGTGCTCTCGGTGTGGTTGTCTAGCGCTCGTCGAGAAAGCCGTTCCGCGGAAATTAGACGAATTAAAAATGCACTTTATTACCGTTTTCGCACTTCTCAGAAGTGCACAGATCACATACAATTAGAGTACAATGTACGTATTAATCAGGTGCTTTTTTGGAGTTTCCAATCTCGCAATGCCTAAAATCAGCCATTGTTGATCATGCCGGCTTTGTCGACTTATGTTCCTATCCAAGAAGCAGGACAGTTTCTCCCGAAGCCTGAAAACGAAATGACATTGTTTGTATTCGTTTACAATGATCAGATGCAAGGCGGAAATTAAAAGCAAGGAAATACTGATGGACGATTCTTACGACAGGCAGCATCAATGTTCTACAATGGTAGAACTGTGGCAGTCTTTCCTTGAGGACAAGCAAATTATATGTACCTTGTTGGCACCGTGAATGTGCACAGACGCTCATTTCTATGATACTGGAGCCATTGGAGATATGGAAACGCATTACGGAACGTTTTCGTCTGTGCGCGAGATGAATTATTCCATCTCGCTCACCATAGAAGAGCGGTCGAATGAAAGCACAGACGAAAGTAATTCCATAATGCGTTCCCTAATTTTAAGTAAGAACGGCAATGGATTTTCCCTCCTGCTGAAGCACTCTTTTTCGATCACTTCACTGACTCCAATCAACTGTTCAGTTAATTCAATATCTTCTTGTTGAGAAATATTTAATTTTGTGAATCTATCTAATGATCAACCCGGCGGAATTATGAAGTGTTCACATGTTCAATAATATGCTCTATGTGAAAGATATTTCTGAAGCGCGGTATTCCCCCGAAGAAATGGCTGACGTTGTTATGATCTCATTTCAACGGTAGGTTGTTCTTTTGCTCTATTGCAGACAGATATCACGTAAAGAAGTCTATCATTACCTGATGTATACGTTCGACGTCTCCGAGGTTTTTTTCATACAATACACGTCCTCTTCCATCATGAAGTTGCATAAGATGATTCAAATGTGCTACGGAGTTCCTTAATTAATAATCTGTGCTCTGATGTTCTTCTGCTTGTTTCGCGTTCGTAAGCATTTGCGGATATTTTGCTTGATCAACTTCACTATGGTAAGATCTCATACCACCTATTTACTTTTTTAATTGTAACATGTCAGAATCTTCTTTACTATTGCGACATCGTGATCACGAATCGGCTGAAAGGAGAAGCATTTGCTCATAGGTAGACAATTCCATGTTTACCTGAATCAGGGTTGGAAGAATGACTAAAATATTGCATTCCGTCTCTCTGTGCTCTCCATCGTGCGGTCACGTCTGGCGCTTAAAATTAGGGACGACCGCACGATGGAGAGAGAGTGGAAATGCACTATTTTAGTCATTCTGCCAACCCTGACCTGATTTGAAAAACCTGTTCAGTTTTTATCAATGGCTTACGAAGCCTGCCCAATCATTGGTGCTAGACCTAGTGTTTTGCTACTATTTCGCTGGATACAGTCTTCAAATCACATGTGCTTTTCTCATGACCCTCAATAGATTCACTGCTGTTGTGCTACCTTCGAAGCACGTCACGGTGGGTGTTTTATTCCCGGAATCCATATGGCTAAAAGTTACGACTAAAACATAATTTACAGGTGTGGAGTCACAAATGGTTGATTATGTTTGTTTTTATGATTCCTGTTCCAATTATCGAGGTTATTCGTTTCGCCACGAAACCAGCCAATGAGACGCCGTTGTTTGGCTTCGTTTATAATGACCGGTTGCAAGTAGAGACCTCGAAACGCATATTTCTCACCTCCCTGTTCTAGTCCGAGCGGTCGTCTTTCAACCTCATAGACAACCGCTCGGACGAGAATGGGGAGTTTGAAATATGCGTTTCGAGGTCTCTAGTTGCAAGGATGGGATCAGACTCAAGGGAGCACTGTGGTAATGTATTTTTCTATAGCTAGCCAATATGTGTTCATCGGCTAATTATGGAACTTATAAGTTGTTGGAAAAACTTGGGAGGCAGCTTTTTTATCGACCGTCATCAATTGCCTGCTTATAGTCTGGCTTATGAGTAGACTTGCCGAAGGCGCAAAATTAAAGAAGATTGGTTATAACCAACTTATAATTTTATGCAGTGCGCCCATAATTATTCGTGTGTTCAGTATATATACATGGCTGCTCATAAAGTCTACCAAGTGCCATTGCAAATAGCTGCTGTTAAAATGATGATGGTTACAATACATCATCTTCGTTCGAATCTTCGTATCTTCACGGTGAGTGGAAAAGGAGTGAAAGACGAGAGCGCCATTATTATGCCGTGGACAATTACGCCATTACCTGGCCATGCCACCTTTATGGCGCAAGGATCCATGGCGCTCTAGTCTTTCACCAGAAAAAAGAGTGATATTCTATAACTGATCTCAGGGTCACAGAGACGTGAACAGAAACGTCGTACTCATCAGCGTCTATACTTGCATTGCAATGCTGTTATCACTAATATCCGTTGTTTGTACAAGTGCAATTTCAAATAATTAGCGCATAATATTAAGATTATCTTGCTGATTTGGCAATTGGGCTACCCGCACGTTCTCGCAATACAGCGTTTTCTTAATGTTTTCTGTCCGACCGTATCGAATATCTTCACATTAGGCGAGTGAGTAGGTTCTTACATTATGAACGTAATATTCAAGACTACCTTACTATATGATTTTAATAAAAGGTCCCGTAAAAACTCAGCTACGATCGCTTCTTGGAAAGAAACGTTCACGACTATAGGTATCTTCAGCTCCTTCAAAGGTATCTGCATTGCCTTACAGCTGGCGATGTATCAAACAAGAATCATTAATGGACTACGCAAGTAACCATGATGTTGATATCCTTTTTTGCAATTCAAAACGAAATGGATTAATTGCTTTTCGTGATTTATAGTTTAGACGTGTTCACATATTTTATTTCATGTGATTTTGTACTGAGAGGTCGTCGCAAATTAAAACATTATTCATGTTGGACGAATAAATAATGTCAGAAACTTACTTTTGATTTCACATGATAGTCGTCTATTCTTCAATAGCCCTTCATGTGAGCTTCGTGAGCGCATGTGTTTCAGCCGCTATATTTGCGCAGCGACATATATTAAATTCGCTTAAACGACGAGTTGTAAGAATAAACAATAACACAGCAATCGGCTTGAAGTGCACAACGTTGCCAATACTTACGAAGAGAAGTCGAAATTTGTGTAAAAAGTAAAGGCGATCGCGTTAAATCGGAGCAGATTTGCTGTTATTCGTTTATCATTTATTATTGTGGTAAACGGAGTTGAAAGTTAGCCTATATATGTTGAGCGTGAAACCTATTCAAAGTCATGGCTGATGGTCAGAGAAACGACGAAATAGCATGCAAAATGGAAAGTGCACAGTCCTCAGCCAGATGGAGTGTGTGTACTCGGTATATCAAGTTGGTTTTCCACAATAATAAATTTGAATATTCATTCATGATTGTGCAATACATAAATAGGAATGCAATTTGTTTGAAGGCGAGTACAACTCCTTCATTGAAATGAAGTTTTAAAAACTAAGAAAATGAAGGCTCAATGTTCAGTCAGGTAACTATCATTTGTTCCTTTGTTCCTCTCACCACAAGCCGACATATGTTTTAGTGTTTCTGAATCGGTAATATTTTATGCATATCTCATTCGTCTACTTCCCTCGGTTCAACTTCTTGCGGCGTTCTTTAATCATCTCTTGTCGCATTCTCCCCATTTTTTGAGATCAAATTTTCACATCTCCTGCTGGCATTTGTGTAGAATGTTTTGCATTTAATTTGCAGCATTTGTTAAAGCCAAGATCTAACTACTGCAAAACAGAAGATTTAAAAAATAATTTTAAAAACTTTAAAAAAATCAAAGAGCTGAACCTCGCTCAATCTCTCCATGTAGCGTAATCGTTTATCTCTACACTACGAGAGCGAGTTGACCGGTCTCTCGCAATGGGCCAATAGAAAATGAACACATCCATTCACTCGCAAAACTTCGAAGTCCATAGCTGTAGAATGAGAGGAAGAGGCCAATAAAAGGATTCCATAAGTACGACGGGATCTCGTTACTTTTAATTTATTATCTTGTTCCGGCGGGACAACAGATACTCATTCATCCCAGCAGTGGGAACCCGGCTCCGGTTTGCGCCACCCTTTACCATGCATCCCATTACCATATTTACCTTGCGCTTCATTAACAGTGAGAAATAAAGGGCATTTTCAGACGCAAGCGCTGAAAAGGCGCTCATTCCTGCAGCATACTCTGGGGGAAAGTTCGCCCATTCCTCTCGGAATGTTATGATAGCACAAGACAATGATAACGGAATGTAAGAACGGGTTCATAGTGTGAACTATAAGAAGTGTGCTGCTCTTTGGGAAGCCAATTCAGTTCGCTCCAATTCGCGCCGTTTCTTTTGGAGTGTTTTGAATGGCCCTCTACTGTTGTCCTCCATCTGATTGACCGTATCCAAACACTGTGTTTGACCTTCGCTCCTATTCGCGACCCTTTTGTCCTACAGTACTTTGTAGGTGATGTCCTCCTCATCTGGGCACTACTACATCATAGCCACGGGCACGACCGGCGTGGCCGTCCTCCTCTCCGTCTCCCTCCTGTCGCTCCTCTCCGTACTGGGCGACGTCAACAACATGAAAAACGAGACGCTGGAGCAGATGGGCGAGTTCAAGAACATGGCTGACGCCACCTGGAAGTCGTTGACCGACGACTCCACGTTCATCCTCGGTGTCCGTGCCAAGAGAGGAGGTGGGGGAGGAGGAGGTAGTGGGGGAGGCGGATGTCAGTGCGCTGCCAAGGCTGCTGGATGCCCAGCTGGACCCCCTGGACCTCCCGGAGAGCCCGGAGCACCTGGAGGTATACCATAATACCAAATCCATTTAAAGTTCTTACCCCTGACGCTGAAATATGATACATGCATTTTAGAAATATTAAAAAAAATTTACCATTTCAGAGCCCGGACAGCCTGGACAGCCCGGAGCTCAGGGCATGTCTGGCATGGCCGCTGCCGGCTACATGATGGCTCCGGCATGTCAGAAGTGCCCACCTGGACCTCCAGGACCTCCTGGACTCGATGGACAACCTGGATCACCTGGACCTAACGGAAATCCAGGAGCACCTGGGCAAGGAGGTGGATCCTCGCCACCTGGACCTCCTGGACCACCTGGTGATGCTGGACCGGACGGAATGCCTGGTGCTCCTGGCAATCCTGGAGCTCCTGGAGCTGGAGGAATGATGATGATGCCCAGCCCCGGGCCGGCTGGACCTCCTGGACCCCCTGGACCTCCTGGACAAGACGGCTCACCAGGGCAGGGAGGTGGACCAGGACCCATGGGACCACCTGGACCTGCTGGACCTGCTGGAAACCCCGGAGGACCTGGACAGCCTGGAGGGCCTGGTCAGCTCGGACAGGATGGAGGTCCTGGATCAGATGGAGCTTATTGTCCCTGCCCAGCCAGAGGAGGAGGAGGCGGTAAGGAGAATATTTCTAAAAATAAGACTAAAAAAAAGACGCACAACCTGTATTTAAAGCATGACAATCAATGCTTTCTAATGAAAATCAGTGTTTGTAACATTGGCCTCAATCGAAATTTCTCAGGAGGAAGCGGCGGCGGAGGAGGAGGAGCTTATGCCGGAGGAGGCCGAGGCGGTGGAGCTGCCGGTAAGAAAAAGCTTGATTATTAATGGCGTTCATAGCACAAACGCGCTTTTCTCGACTTTATCGTCCATTTTCCAAGGAAATTCAAAGTTTCAGGAATGACCATGGTACCCCCAGCTGCATCCAAATATGAAGCGTACCGCGCCCGAAAGGCTGTCGAAGGCACCGCCGGACGCGCTTAGATTATTTTATTGTTATCCTGTCGTAGAATCACCGAGGCCCGATGATAAAGACGTCTTCATAAATATGTGTTCCATTGTTCAAATACACAACTCCAATAAAGTAAAATGATCTTTAAAATACTGAAATAACGTCACTGCAGGCCTAATTTTTATTTCCGACGATAAAAATCTACCTGAGACTTCTCGAATTGCGCTCGAATTTCACGATGAATCTGAATTTCCTGAACATCTCACAGGAATTGTCAGTGATTGGCAGCCGAGACCTTGACAAGTGACAAGAAATCGAATTCCAAAGCGAATCTCAAATTCGCACCTCGTAATAACTCGAAATGAAGCCTTACCGATACGCCTACAAGTACTGCGCTTGAAATGCGATAATATTCCATGGATTTTTGTGTCATGACAGAGAAGGGTACATTTGCGCCATCATAATCATAGCTTTCGCAACCCAAATGTCCAGTTCACCGTTGCGGCGCGAATGTCCATAAGGGGATCTAAAACGGTAATAAGGTGCATGTCTCATTACTTTAATCCTTTCGGAACTGCTGATCGTAGAGCGAACCGCCCTGCGGAGATTAGATGAATGAGAAATGCTCTTTATTACTGTTTTAGAACCCCTAATATCCATGGCGTTCTTGTCTTTCTTCAGAAATATGAGCGTTAAATTCAAGATTCACACAGTAAAAAATGCCTGACAATGGACGTTTTTGGATCTGATCCTGGGTTTTCATTCCATATGTATATAATTCGAGAGCACTTGGGGGAGGGGGACCAAAGAATCCACCTTCCATTTTTCCAGTGCGCTCTCCTACAAGGAGAAATGGCCCAGAATAGGTAAAAAAATCGATATTTTCAAAACAGCCCAAATGATATATCATTCGATAGCGCAAAGTCGACTAAAACGCACCCATTTTTAACCTCTGAAAAAATCCTTGCTTGAAAAATGGCAAAAAACCTGTTTTTTGAGCAACTATTTTTGGATAACACATTATATCTCCTTTACACAGCCACATACGGCCATAGTCCAAGGAGCAAAATTTATTGGCTTGAGGCCCTCTATATTATGCGCACACAATATCGAGGATCCGAGACAAAAACATTTTCTCGATTTTTCATAGGTAAGGGTTTCTCGATTTTTCATAGGTAAGGGTGAAGATTTTTGGACCATTTTCCTCATGGTGAAAATGGTCCAAAAATCGAAAAAATGGATTTACTTCAAATGACTCCCAATCGACTCGAAAGTTACTAAAATAATTTTTAAATCGTTTTCAGACATTCTAAGGCACGACCATGGGACTAGGGCTGGGCAGAGGGTTTTTTGAGAACAATCTGGGAAAGTTGTTTTTTGGTGTTTCTGACTAATTCAGTGCTCCCGAATTCAAAAATGAAGTCAAAATTGACCTATCATTCTTCTACGCTGAGATATACTGAAAATCATAAAATAGTCAGTTTACAATCAAAATTTATTTTCCGTGAATTTAACTATGTTTGGGGCAAATGTTAGAAATATAGGAGTGTTTATTCGATGTTGGTCAACATGAGGAGGCTAACGAAAAACACTAGAAGGCTGTGCGTGACCTTGTATTCCTGTGCATGAAGAAAATGCGAGCCACGCGGGGTACTGTATTTGCGCACCCCTACATGGGACCATTCTGGGACCGCAAACGTGGCCCTATACGAAAGATTAGCTGACGTTGTTGTTCCGTTCTTTTTCTTGTTACTATAATGAGAGGCAGCTGTCAATCACGATCGGTCATCTTAGTAGGTGCTACCTGATGCCATTCACACATCGGCCGTGTTTCGCAATGGATAACGCGTCTGCCTACGGAGCAAAAGATTATAGGTTCGATCCCTACCATGGTCGCAACATTTTACTAATCATGATTGAAGGTTCATTTAGACGCAAAAGTTCCTACAAGATCCTCGCCAGGCTTTCAACGACAAACGATAAGCGACAAAAGTTTGTCGGTTTTGTCGACATTTTTTTGTCGATTTCGACAAATCGACAAAACTACAAAACTAGTTATTGTCGATTTCGACAAATCGACAAAACGACAAAACTATGTCGACAAACGAAAAAATTAACACTAGATATTCTGATTGGAAGAAGCCACTGTGCACCAGATATTCCGAGTAAATCTTAGAAAATTTCTGACTAAATTTTTCGCGAATATCTTAACCAGAAGCGTAATATATCTAAGATGTCATTTTAAACGCCATCTATTGAGAAAAATGTATAATTTGTCCATTTTTTGACTTTTGTACTATATTTCTGAAGTTTTTCCATTAATTATGACAAAATGTACTACAAAATATTTCTGTCGATTTTTGTCGTTTTTGTCGATTTGTCGAAAAAAAATTCGACAAATCTTGTCGACAACAAATTTTGTCGAAAAAGTTTTGTCGTTGAAAGCCTGATCCTCGCATGTCCCTTCCCCGATAAAATTGTATTGTTTTGTAAGTCGGCCCGCATAGTAACGACGAAATGTTCTTTGTTTTGCAAATAGTGGCAGAACCGCCTGCAAAATTCGGCCTTATGTAATCACGTCGGTGCTGAGGGTGCATCTTGTGTAGGGTTCTATTATCAGAGCAGTTATTGACAGCCGTTAATTTCACGCCGTCTCACGTAATTCCTAGCGGTCGGTTCTGAGCCTGAGATGTGGAGACGATCGAACTATTCTAGTGGTATGCTTTCCGTATGCTGCTATCTAAATTGCTTATCATCCCTCATAACAAGAGATCCTGTCCTTTTGTCGCACCCGTTCTCTCTCTCTCTCTCTCACTCGGCTGACGGATAAGCAAGGTGTTGGGCAAGAACAATCGGCGTAGCGCAGCGGTTAAGACGTTGCCTATGCGGTGCGTTTTGTCGCAGGTTCGATTCCTCCCTACTTCGAATCATGCAATAATCATTTTTTGCATTATATTATTCAGTTATGAACAGACAAAGGAGAATATTCATTCAAATATTTTTGTTCATGTAGTGCTTGTAGATATTTTCTAATTCATGTTTCCTCTTTCTTCAATGGACAGTGGTTCATGGATCGTTTTTGTAGGAGATTGAGAAGAAAGAAAAATAAATGTTTTGTAAATGCTTTGTATCTCTCGTGACGGAAACTCTCTCTCCTACCATAGACCCCTTCCCCGAGAGAGACGAGCCATAGGGTTGGCAAAAGTAGATCAGTGTATGTCTGTCTCTCATCAGTCCTCTTGTCTCTCGGCCCCTTCACCACCCTATTGTCTACAGTATGCCGTACCTTTGAATGTTCACCAAAAATCAGAGAAACGTCGGTGAAAGGCGAGAAAAGTGCCGTTCGACGTCCCACGTTAGCCCCATTCAAGTAGCGCTTTCACCTTATACTCTAGAAAGTTCGTGGTACAGCTCTTTTAAGACAGTAAGAGGACACAATAAATCACTCACTATCACTTTCCTCATCTCATTCCTTTGTTCCACCAGAAAATTTTTGAGCAGAAGGGTGTCCCTCATCAGTGACTTTTGTCTTTCCTCTAATCTCCACGGAGCCGTTGTCTACATGACAGAAACAACCGACCCGCGGAGATTAGATGAATGGTAATTACACTAAAGTCGCTAATATAGACACCATAGTGAATAGTGTATAATATCAGGCGTTTGAATACTCTTGCCATTGCACCATTAGGTGTTATTGTGGTAAACGGAGTTGAAATTCAGCATGTTGACCGTGAAACTTATTCAAAATCATGGCTAATGGTCACAGAAACGACGAAATAGCACGCAAATTTCAGAATGCACAGTCGTCAGTCAGATGGACTGTGCGTACTCGGTATATCCAATTGGTTTTCCACAATACTAACTGAAGTTAGCGTCTTTGTCGCATTTCAGCGATATCTGTGGCCACTAATGACTTTCAATCAGTTGCAGGCAAAAGCGATGAAAAAAGACAAATAACGGTTATTTTTCACTTGTCGCAAATGATATTTTAATCATAAGTCTATCTTTCTAAGCTTGCCTGCCTGGCAGACACGTGTTTCCTATTTCAAACGATCATTTACAAATTCTCATGAAACACAAAGGATAACCGAGAACGAACAGCGTCTGCCGCTTGTTTTGATGCTGAACGAACGTTGCTTCGAATTGGTTTGTGTACACTCCTCTTGCTGTTTTGGCTTGTTTTTCCACTATGATATTCGTCTGGCGGCTGATCAATCATTTCTTGTACCGAAATAAAAGTGCGGTGAGATCAAATCTCTGCACCCTTTTGACTTCTCTCAGCTCACTTCTGCTCGTTCTTTGGTACCAATGGTAAGTGTAGGAATGAGTGTTAAGGATTGCTTGTAAATAGATTTTGTAACATTGTACTATTTAATTGCTTCAGCGGGCGTAAATATTTCAGTAAATTCGCCATAGATTCTTTTCAGATGAATCATTTGCGACTTCTTGTTCGCATCTTTCTGATATTCTGCTGTCTCCATTTCAACAACGCCCAATCAACAAGTACCACAGGTAATGAAGGTTACCGAAGGAATGAGTATTGGCAAAACTGTTTCGAGAGAGTGGCTTCTGCTTCCATACTGAGTTTGCGGGACGAAAGACAATAGCTTCAAGGACATTTCCACCATAATTGTGAAATTGACGTGTATGTGCCACCGTATTCAGCATTCTCGCGGTGCAACTGTCCACTTCACCATTACGGCGCAAATATATATTATATGTGTCTCTTGTCTTTCACATGACTTTGAGTATTGTTTTTTTGTTCATTCGCCTTGAAATTGTGCACTATTAAACTAATCAAATGATAAACGATAAATACCTTTTCAATCGCCTCGGACAAAAGAACCTTAATATTAATGACGAATTCTGTAGGCCGCATGTTTGGGCGATAAACTGAGTATCAGGGTGCTCCGAAAGTCATTGCGCTTTTTCGATTTTTTGAAATATCTCGAAGGAAACTGAGCTATGCTACAAAACAACTATTGCATAAATATGTCCAGGTCCACACATGTTTACCATAAGTGGGTGATGACGTCAATCCTTCTGATGACGTCGTGGCAGTCGATTTCCCAACACCAATTTTGACCCCCAAAAACGATTTTTTGCCATAACTCTTTTAGAAGTGATCGGAAAATCGACGTTAGATATTCTAAAAATAGGATATTATTTCCTGAAGAAACCAGCGTGGTTATGGATCTTGTGCTCAATCCATAAGAAAGTTATGGTCAGAAAACCAAAAAATTTCATCTCTTTCAATTTTGATCGAAGAGGCACAAAACTTGGCAGGAATGTAGAGGACCACAAAATAGAATGTTTGATAATTTTGATCAAGTTCATTCATGAGTTATAGCCAAAAATCTAATTTTCTCGGTGTGAAAACGAAATTTTTGGCTATAACTCATGAATGAACTTGAGTAAAATTATAACTACGCATCAAAATTTTTATTTTGTGGTCCTCTACATTCCCGCCAAGCTTTGTTCCTCTTCGATCAAAATTGAAAGAGACGAAATTTTTTGGTTTTCTGACCATAACTTTCTTATGGATTGAGCACATGAGCCCTAATAACGCTAGTTTCTTCAGGAAATAATATCCTATTTTTAGAATATCTAACGTCGATTTTCCGATCACTTCTAAAAGAGTTATGGCAAAAAATCGTTTTTGGGGGTCAAAATTGGTGTTGGGAAATGGACTGCCATGACGTCATCAGAAGGATTGACCCCACTTATGGTAAACATGTGTGCATCTGGACATATTTATGCAATAGTTGTTTTGAGCTATGCTACAAAACAACTAATGGAAACTGAGCTATGCTACAAAACAACTATTGCATAAATATGTCCAGGTCCACACATGTTTACCATAAGTGGGTGATGACGTCAATCCTTCTGATGA
>JACMIF010004042.1:0-13146 GCA_014805445.1 Diplogasteroides magnus | reverse complement strand
ACGGTAGGATTACGGTAGGGTACGGTAGGGTACGGTAGTGGAGAATACGATTTTCGGACTCGCCGTGGTCGATTTGGGGTATGGGGTGAAAATGGGGCCTATTGGATGAATTTGAAATTTTTGGGTGGGTTACGGTAGGATTACGGTAGTTACTGTAGCCCGGGTCAAATATGTTTCACGGGTTTAAGCCCTCACTGCAACGAGTCCAACGACACCTGGTTTGTGAAATTTGACCAATTCTAAAGAGAGTTATGGCGTTGTTTGCTATTTTGTCTTCGGGCTATTCTGTCGTCGGCGATTCTGTCGCCGAGGAAATTACGTCCAATACACCACTGTAACTTTATTTCGAAATAATATCTGGCGCTGTCTTTTGGTGATTGGATAGGATCATGAATGTTCTCTATTCCTACACCGGGAGTACCTCGTGCGAAATCTAGATAACGAATGAGAACAAGTAGAAGTTGGTCTTGGTCAAAAATATTTTCGGCTATTCTGTCGTCGGCTATTCTGTCGTCGGCTATTCTGTCATACCCCCAAAAATGATACACGAGGGACCATTTTTTCGAGGGATGAAAATGGTGGAAATCGGAGCATTTGAAATATTTGGACAGGTTACGGTAGGATTACCGTAGGTTACTGTAGAACACAGAAGATGAGAATACGACTTTTGAATTCCCCATGGTCGATTTATGGTATGGGGTGAAAATGGTGGAAATCGGAGCATTTTGAAATTTTTGGGTAGGTTACGGTAAGATTACGGTAGGTTACGGTAGGATACGGTAGTCGGCAATACTTTTTTCGGACTTGCCGTGGTCGATTTGGAGTATGGGGTGAAAATAGTAGCAATCGGGCGATTTAGAAATTTTGAGGTTTTCGACCATGAACCCGGGTCATGGTGAAAATGCTGAAAATCACTAAAACCAATTAGAGGCGGCACGGAAGCGCCATCGAGCATTCACCACGCACACACTATCCAAATGGCCAGATTCACTCGCTGGCCTGAGATATACCAGGTGTGGCAAATCGGCGGGCTCAAGGTTGCCCATTCAAAAATCCCGCTAAAATCACTGCGCCATCGCACAGGTCCAGTACTGTGGTGGCACAGCAAACAACTTTATCTGCACAGAACATGATCATGGCCGGGCCGCTGCGAAGTCTGATCCCAAGTTATGGTCGCCCAAACAGGGCATGTCGTCACCCGGCGAAAAACGCGCGCGTGTTCCAGCACGCACACCCTCTCCGCGCCTTCACCAGGGAACCCGGCAAAATTCAGGTGCAATCTATCTCTCAATCCTATCCACCGCTGGCATGCACGCCCCTCAGGGAAGTCGGGTTCTCGCTGTAGAAAATTCCAAACATGGCATCAGTGAACAAAATCTTTTCGAAAAATTTCAGTTTTCAAGCCGGGGGTCAAAAAAATGAGCGTCGAGGGACCTATTTTTTCTTACTCCCCAGGTCCGTAGAAGTCCGAAAAAATAGGTCCTAAAACAGTGTTTGAGTCATTTTGCCTCTGCCTCTGCCTCTGCCTCCTTTTACCCTCACCCTATTTCTCCACCATATACTCAAGGGCAATGCTTCTTGGTTCTCCTCACCAAATGTAAGCACTGTCATTCTACACCGCGTAAATGTGAGTTCTTACATTTCAACCTCTCGAAATGTAAGTTCTTACATTTGCCCGGCGTGGAATGAAAGAACTTACTTTTTGCGCGATGTGGAATGAAAGCGCGAAGTGCGCTTACATTCGTGCTTACTTTCCCCACCCTAGATATTAGGGTGTCGCATGCGAACCGCATTTACATCGATTCGAACCTCACTGTGTGAAGGTTCGAATCACTACTCTCATTCTCCTTGCCTGTCCCATTCGCGTCCGGTCGGATGGGACAGGCAAGGAAAATGAGAGTAGTGATGCGATCTGATGCGAACCTTTCCACAGTGAGGTTCGAATCGATGTAAATGAGGTTCGCATGCGACACCCTACTAGATATAATGAATGCATTTTCAAGAAAATCAAAAATGATCCCTTCTAGCAGGTGATGAGGACAGTTCCCACGCTTAATAAAACCCACTAGTAAGCCTATATGCTTTGCTTGAAAGTTCGGGAAAAATTGAGAAATCCGATGTTGAGGAGCTGCGAAGCGGTCAAACTGATACTGTTTGCCATAACTCCAGAAACAAGATGCATGCAGTCCGACATAATTTGTGTCAGAATGGAATGCCTGCCAACTATACATAACCACATACTTTGAAAATGGGCAGCTTCTCTAAACAAAGATAGATGCCTATTAAAAAATGTACAAAGACTTTCTCCTCAACTTAATAGATTTCACCGACTATTGCGCAAAACGGCCCATCGGTTGTGGCAAATTCCGGAATAACCAGCAGCATTTACTTTTACTTTCACTTTGCACTAACCTCCAGGAATCGGTCTGTACATACGTGAACACAGGAATTCACGCCCGGTTATCATTAAAATATCGTTGTTGCCGAACTGAAAACATCGACTATTAAAAGGGGGCCGCGACCAGAGCGAGACAATAATTGAGAATTTGAAGCAATCACTCACTCTGACGATATCCGAGAAGTTAGTCAGAGGCACAACGACGGAGGCAAAAGCGACTTCCGGTATCCATTTTGCGATTTCGGGAAAGCTCTTAAGACGCAATATTTTTTCAGCTCAAGCTAAAATCAATGCAGGGCGGAACCACGCCGGAAAGTTCGAAATTAAATCTGATTTTTTCCTGGAAGTATGTATGGGCACCCCAATGCACGTTCTGTCTCGATTTGGTCTGAAAAAATTTCGCAATCGTATTACAGACGAATTTCGTCATGATGTTTGGTCGATAATAACTTGCTTCAAACTCAAGGTTGTCTGATCACCCAAATTTTGGGAGCTGACCAGGGAAGTGCACGTACTGGGGCCGAGCTTTCGGGATGAGATTTTCACAGGTCATAGGCCTTGGGAAGAGATGTCTAAAGCATGTTTCAGTTTTAGCGGAGAAAATTTCTAGAACGTGAAAAAAATTTCAAAGGCTCGAAAATGTCAAAATTGAAATAAAATAAGGAAAAAATGTGCAAAACGACCGAAGCCAACACGGTAGCCGATCAAATGTTTTGAGATATAGAGTGAATAGTGTCTTGAAATGAACCTAGATGGGAGATAATCAATATGCCCTCAGGCACTGCTCTTCTTTTGAGGTCGCGTCATTCATAAGATGCATAAGAAACCGGGCCAAGTTCGATCTTTTGTTATAAAGTCGATCGAAGTGGCTTGAAAACATTGCGGAAAACTAACTTATACGAACGAGCAAAATAATACATGTTCCCGCTGCATACGCTTTTATCGAGGATTATGCTCGAAAATCGGGAGTAGAGTGCATTCGTCTGTTGTCTGATTCCCGAGGAGCCGTTGTCTCATTCATGCAACAGACAACCGCTCCTCGTGAATCGGACAACAGACGAATGGACTCTACTCCCTATTTAGAAACCCTAGATTATGCTAGGATCTTTAGCCCCTTTCTCATCTGCGATAGATTTTTTGCTACTACCGAGAACGAAGAGCGGAAATTTTGACGACGAGAGAAAGACGATTTCCAAACGCTATTCATTATCAGGGAGAGGCGGAGATGGAGACTTCCCCGTCCAAGCAACACTCCACTCACCATTCTTCACATCTCTTCACTCCTCAATCAATTCCGACCCTACACGTTGGCCTCTTCAAATGCCTACAACATTATACTTGTAGGTTATTTTTTGCTAATTCACATATTTATACAGCCATTTTACAGGTTCAAATAATGTGGAAAGCTCAAAGGAACGACTATAGAAGAACGATGCGCTATAAAAATCACGAAACTCCTCTACGGCTTCAATTTGTAAGTCAACCTTCGAATTGGTAGCATGCAGTTCAATAGCTTTTCATTTAGATACACATCAGGTCCAACGATCTCGCAATGTGCGTTGTTCAGTCCCTTGTCGCCATTCAGTGGTGAAGACGAAGAAAAACCGAAGTAGACGTGAGCATAGTGATATTCTTCCAGTTATTTTTCCAATATTAATGGCCGTGCGTGGATAATTCAGATTTAAAAGAATCACGGCCAATGTCTTTTTGAATTACATGTTGAGTATAATAATTAAGGAGTATTCAGATGAGAGTCGATTTCAATCGCATTGACGTCCGAGTACATTGAAGCTGAGCGAGCAGCATCAAATCTAGCAATAACAGACCTGCATTACCACTGAGGTCACTTCATTTCGTACAACCATATTGTTTATTCACTTATTCAGGTAAAATATGTGAAATAACCTCAAGGACATGATCAATAATAATGCCGAGTTTCGAATGGTCATGACATCATCGGATTATATAAATAAAGAGATATCCAGCACGATTAATAAAGAAATTGTTTGATATTTGCTTGCATTGAACACAAAGATACAGAGGAAAACGATAGCTTGCATTTACAATCATCACCGTTCTCCACTCTCCCAAATAGTCCTATGCAACAAATGAGGGAGCACCGTCCAAGGGAGATTTTGACTGCAAACGGTGTTGACTTGAAAGCTCTACGTACTAGCGATTGAGATAAGAGTCAAACTCGAACATTTTCTATTTTTACCTACACACCTGTGGCGGATTATTAAGGAGAGTGAACAGTATCTATTTACTTGCGATCAATAGTTCAATTTTCGTCAATTACTTTTTTCTGGTATATTCCGGAGGAAAAGCAAGTACGGATCATTTCAATGTCTGCCGTTTGGCATTCAAATGAAGCAGAGTATCGAGATACCCTTTTGCATCTAATGAAATCATCAAGCTTTTCTTCTGTCTTGCAGTCTGGAGTGATTGACACTGATAACGAATAGCGCAAGGAAAGCAAGCAAAAGTGCACGTTATATGGTAAAATTCCCTCGGAGCTCTCATGTTATGGTCAACCGCTCCGAGGGAATTAAACGACATAAACATGTACTTCTGCTCGCTAATAGTGGGCAAAGGAGATAGCTTTGTCTGCAAGCACTCGCCTCTTCATAAGTGAGAAAAAAGTCATCATGTACACTTTGATCGTGTATTTTGGGTGCATCTGTAATTCACCAGTATCGCGCAAAGATCCTTGACGCAGACGTCGTTCACGTCTTCTGAGCAATAACTTATAATTGATATGAAAGAACTAACAACTTCAGGCCGAACAATGCTGATGACATCAAATAATCGACTTTTGTCTCTGTGTTGCATGTTCCTTCTTGCTTACGATAGTCAACCGATCAATATAAATGGACAATCAATGGTGTATTTACTTTCGTTCCAAAACGATCCTTAATGTCATCTGAAATATTCATAGGAATAGAGTGAAGGTGGAGGCATGCAGAACACAATAAATGTGATTTGGAAACAAATGTCAATCATTTCCCCTAATCAGAAAGGAGTATCACTGCTCGGAAGAGTCGATAGACGTCGAAATGATGCCTCTTTCCAGCCTTAATCAAGGGGGGAAATGAGATAAGGAAGGGCTCATTTCACCTTCCACTGCATCGCTGAGCATACACGTCGGCGCACTTTTCGATCTGCCTATACCAGTTCTTATGACTGTACAACGGAAATAAAACAAAACCCATAAAGATGAGTCGAAATTCATGTTAGAAAAGGGGAGTGAATTTTAACATTATTATGTGTTTGAGAAATATATGTACCTCTCGTATTACCAAACATTTTTGAAATTGAGCTGTTCGACCATTCGAAATTGAAGAAGACAAGAAGAGATGCGAAAATGGCGGGATTATGAAGCCCACATGAAATCCCTCTAGATATGATTTAGTTATGCGTGATTGTGATTGTGAGGCTAGCTAATTCAATAAATCAGTTAATTTGCACTGCTGCATCGGTTGTATTTATCGTCTTCGGAGTTCGATCTTATAGATTTTACACAGAAAAATTGTCACAAAACAAGCATAGGATCACCATTTTAGATTCCCTAATTGAGTGTCGCTAAACAGTTGAAAGACAACAGATCCGTGGAAAATTTGCGTCGAAGTGGTGAAATGGACAGTTGCTCCGTTTGAATCATGACAAGTTGTCATTGACAACCTTTGCGCATTTGTTCATTTCACAGTTGTCTCTTGTCTTTCTCCAAATAAAATATTCGTGCGAAATCTGTGTCTCGCACAAATTGAATAACATAGATAGACGAATATTACGACGAGTATTTATTGAGAAGCAACAGTGAACTGATCTGTCACTAATTGCACCTGTATCATCGCACGAGTGGTTGTTGCAAGCGATTGTGTCACCTTAAGAGATCGGTTTAGTTTATGGGCGTCGTTTTAGGGATGAAGCGATATTGAAAAAGACTAGGGTTCCCTAATGAATTCATTACTAATTTTAAAAAAAACTGAACACTTTGTCGATCGGTTACTCAGAAGATACGGGGCTGTTAAGAACAATCCCTTTCCTAGTGAAAAAAGTATATTTTTGTATAAATTGATTCAAAATTGTCATAATATACGTAGTTGGTACCGTAAAATCAACAAAAATACGGTTATAACAACGAAATAGTGCATTTATGTTTCGGAATTCCAACGAGTTTCGGAATTCCGAAACCCTCTGTAACAGCCGCTATTTCGGAACAGATGGAACAGAATGAAGGGAACGTTGTTTAGTTTCGGAATTCCGAAACCTGTTCCAATGGACGATCCCTATTCATTAGTGTATTTGTCATTCGTTTAACGACCGCGGAGTTCGTCTGGTTTTTATCGCACGAAGAGACAACCGATGCGCCGAGATTAGACGAATGACAAATGCACTAAATGAATAGATAAGGGAATCCTGAAAAAGACGAAGAAGTCTCACTTTGGATCTGAAGGTCACAATTCCGACCACCCAATCACGGTAGTTCTTCGTCGTTGCGATGAGCACAACACAATGAACGATGGAGTGAAGAGAAAAGACAAGGACGGAGAGGGACATGATGACTGTGCAAAATACAATTAGATACCTCATTTTCTTTCATATATCAACAATACTTACTTTCAGACAGCGAAGACTAATCGTATAATTTTTTTGAGTACTGCGTTTTATATTGCAGACTAAAGCCATCGCCATGCTGCCCGTATGACAATAAGTAATACTGCCATAGGACTTTTGACATATTCATCGGATTTTTCTGCTGTTTACGTTAGATATCTAGATATAAGAAGGTTTAAACTAAAAATATTCAAAAAGGGTTCACACTCTCCCAACATGACCGTTTGGCCCACGTCCAAACGGTCACTTGACCGTTTGGCCCACGTCCAAACGGTCACTTGACCGTTTGGCCCACGTCCAAACGGTCACTTGACCGTTTGGCCGAGTGTGAACTAGGGAACGACTTATGGACTGACTTTTGTCTGCGCTCTCATTCGACCGGTCGTCTATGATGAGTGGGAGAGAATGAATCTTCGGTGCGCGCGGACGAAAAACGGTCCATAAGTCGTTCCCTAGTGTGAACCCTTTTTGAATATTTTTAGTTTAAACGTTCTTATATCTATTTCTATTTGAAACAATGTATAAAGAGAAAAGATCATTTTAAAATAAGTCGGATTGCTGATTTTTTAACACAAAAAGTGAATTGGAATTGAAAATACTCACAATGATGCGGTCCATCAATGAAGAGCCCTGCGACTATGATCAGTATCGGAATGCCGACTAGCGTTGCGGGAATAACTGTCTAAATGGCATGTGTTAACCAAAATGAGTACAAATTGAACGATGACTGATTTCAAATAGGTAGAAAATAGAGATATATACCAATACGACTTTCACCGTTATGACGTAAATGTCCAGGGCGCTGTTTAATTTCACCCTTCACAATACCTGTAGAACCAGCACTCGAATCATCCTCCTATGAAACCGCTTTGTCAAAGCACTCAGCCGCAGATTCTTGTCGTTCAGTGTCATATGAACGTGTAAGGTTATCTAGAAAAAAATATAGAGAAATTGAATGAAATTTAGATCGTCATGTGCTTAGCCATAAATGTACATATTTTATTGATTTCCGCTAGATTACAACTAGATTCGTAAGAGAACACTATATACGCACCAAAAATGCCAGCAAGACCAAAGCGCAGAAGGTGAAGAATATTTCAATTGCCAGAGCTGTCGACAAGCTGTAGCAACTTGCGCCTCTTTTAAACGTCAGCGACAGAGATGGCATCTAAGAGGTTAATTTTTGCTTAAATCGAGGACATTCTCGTATCTTAATGCAAAGCTGAGGTGACAAAAAATGGTTATTAATAAATGTTTTTTTACCGTTTTAGAATAGTAGATAGCGCTTAGAATAGTAGACCCACATTTAGAATAGTAGATAATAGAGAAGGCAAAAATAACGATAAAGTTCAGTCCACCTGTCTATTCTCTTAATCATGCGGTGGTTTCATAACACTAGAGACGACCGAGTGAAAGAGGGAGCAGAGAGATGGAATGTACTTTACCAATATTTCTGCCTTCACAACTAGATAGTACAAACCTGAGTGAAATAGTCCTCCAATTCTTGATCGTTCATTACGAAAAACTAAATAAAGATGGTTCTGTATGTTTATGAACGGTACAACGTATAAGAACATGAAATACAGAATGTTGCAGCGCATGAATATCGCACACACTCGTGAAACCGCGACGCGTCCCATTGAAATCATAATGGGACGCGTCGCGGTTTCATATGTGTGCGCGATATTTACGCGCTGCAATATTCTGTATTTTCACGTTTCGTCACGCTGTGGAACGGCAATCCTCACAATTGAATACATTGCGGGCGTTGAACAGTAGACAAAGCCAACGATAAAGAAGCAAATAAGTGAACGCCGTCCGAATTTGAATAGCGAAGTCGAGACAAGAATGGCCTAAGTGATTCCTTTTTATCGTTTTGAGTACATTGTGCATGTTTCACCAAGGGTCTCTGTATAGTAGCATTGAATCATTACCCATAAAGTAGTCAAACATTCAACTATAACTTTTCAACTCCTAACTTGTCAATGCGAGATTTCCTCCTCAACGGAAGTGAGGCACGTATCGCAATCAAAGGTTTTGATCTTTAGACTAGTGACTCCTAAAGTTCATTCTTCCTGTCTGCTTTCGCCATCGTGCGGGTCGTCTAGATGTGCCAGAAGCTAGGGTTTCGAAATCAGCAGTTCGCAGGGGTCGATGTGCTGACATGCAAAATGTTCGCCGAACTACCGATGCATTTTCTACGGTTCATTCATGATGACCGACGAGACTCAACCAGTCATCAGTGATGAAAGTCGGTCAGCATGCTGACTTGACTGAGAAAGAGGGAAGGAAAAGAAGAGAGTACAGACGAACAGAGAACCGCGCTGGAGCGGGGACAAAGCAAAATGATCGTGAGAACGCTCATAATTGATCTTTTTGCATACTTGCCATTCAAAATTCACTTTCATGATCATTTCATTTCTAAAGATCCATTCTTCAGCGCGGTTCTCTGTTCGTCTGTACTATCTTCTTTTCCTTCCCTCTTTCTCAGTCGAGTCAGCATGCTGACCGACTTTCATCACTGATGACTGGTTGAGTCTCGTCGGTCAGCATGAATGATCCGTAGTGCTGACATGTCGGCAGTGATTTGCATCCACTACCGCGAAGGAAAATGAGGCAGCATAGCGAAATTCACTGCTGATTTTGAAACCCTACCAGAGGCGACCGCGCGATAGACAGCGCAGAGAGGAGGGATGAACTTTGCGATTCACTCTGCCAACACTGCCCACCTGATGCCTGTAAACAAAGCAGCAGCAGAGGGCTGGTGCAGACCAGTTGAGCACCAGCAACCAGGCGAACTAAATATTTTAAAATATATATAAAATACACTTTCAGAAAAACAAATATTATATTACTAAAGACCATAAACTCTCACGTCTCTTTCGCAACTTCCTATTGAACACATCGTCTACTCACGATTACGGATCGCCATATGGAACGTTATTGACAGCCGTCCATTTCTAGCCTTCTAACTTCATTCCTAGCCGTCATCACCGCGACGCGAGAGACTACCGCTAATTGTAAGAATGAAGCTGGATGGCTAGACGTGGGCGGCTGTCAATACCGTCCCAAAAGCGACACCCTAATTTACAGATTTCGATCATGCGATTCTTCGCATATCCTTCGCTAGATTTGGACTGCTGTCAATAACGTTCCATAGGGCGATCCCTACTCACGAGTTGCGACTTCGCATCAATTCCAAGATACTCGTAGAGTAGTCCATTCGGATAAACACACGGCGCTGGTAGGAGAAAGATGGGCTCAAAAGTGAGATTGTGCATGATGTCGGTCGGTAGATAGGTGCACTGAATAAATTGATTTTTTTTAATTTGAAGAATTAAAAATCAAAAGATCAAAAGTTCAAAGAGACAAATTGAAGTTCATGAATTTGAAAATTACACTTGTAACTATAAATGTACACCCACAATAACTCCCAACATGTAGTATCGATAGGTGGCGCAAGCCTTTCCGGAGTGAAAGACGACCAGGTAGATCGCCAAAGCATTGATGAGAATGGTTAGACATCCGATGACTTTGTGAGCAGTGCTAAACTGTCGAAGTAGCAACTCGGGAGGATCCGTTAGACTGATCATCTGTTGTTCTGATATGAAAAGTTGTGTTGTTCAATGGTGCTTGGCCTGAACCCCGTGTCAATTGGCATTTGAGCATCATTCAGAGAAATTATCAACAAAAAAAGAATACGAATGGGGAAAGCATGCAATAATTTATGTTTTCTTCGTCCACCACGTTGTCCGAATACTGTTGTGTATTATTTGGTTGAAAATTGATAAATTATGCAACTAAAGGAAACGAAAGTTTGACAATGCTAAGAAAAAGCAATAATAACACACCTTGGAGTAAGTGGCAGTCGAAAGCAAGTATGGGAAAATTATTCACCTGTCGGTACAGAAAAGAGCATCAGCATCATCGGCCTATTATTTGTAATATCTGTCTGCCACTGCGCCTGTTAATTGAAATCGTAACAGCTGCAATTGCTACATGGAAAACATGCGCAGAAATGCCCCTTACTCTCTCGCGGTGGGGTTTCTGAAAAGCCACGGAATTTTATCAGCGTATCCAGCACACTTTCCAGAAATGTTTGCGTTTACAAGTTTGCTATATTACAGATACATTTCTTATCAAATAAATATTGTATTTATCAATAGATAAGCGAGCAAAAGCCGTTTATAAAATACAATATCACTGCATGTCTTTATCCTAGGATGTTGCTAATGGGGCATTATAGACAGCCGTTCATTTCTAGCAGTCTAATTTCATTCGTATCGGTCGTCTCTCACTTCGCAGAGACAGCCGCTAGGAATGACATTAGACGGCTAGGAATGAACGGCTGTCAATAACGTCCTATTAGCGAAACCCTACTTTATCCCAACACTCCATATCCATTCATTGTCAGTGGTCTTCTCAGAATGTGTTTTCCATCAATTACTCGACCAAAGAATTGATCTCCACATGACCTCATAGTCAGACAGAATGTGGTCATTCCAAATAATGTCGATTCCAGCTTTAGGCCGTATGTGCTTGCTTTGTCCTTATTCTTCTGGAAAAAAATTGTCGAATATTATAATGTTCGTCCAAAACAACGAGTTATCCCTCATAATAATTTATTGACTTGTTTGAAACCATTGACTCCTTTCCGTCGCGTTTTTCGTTTTAGATGCTTCTACTGTTTAGGTAGCAAAGGCGAGATTGTAGGAGAGTATCAAAATAGCCAATATCGCGTTACAAACTAGTTGGGAATTCACACCTTCAAGTCCTTCCAGAAGCTGAAGCTCATCGATTCGCTGCATTGAAATAGTTGGTCGCCTGTTCCAGCGTGCATCCTGTCGTATGACAATGACGATTTCTTTCTTAAAATGCATATTTATAAATATGTGCGCCATAATGGTGAAAAACACTTGGGCCAATAATTGATTGACTCATTTCTTTTTTTTTTGCCATTCCGCTGCTGTGGCGAGAATGTAACCGGCTCAGGCTCAGTATGAATAAGAAAACAAACTTGTTGCCCATCATTTTGTAGAAGGAAGCACTTATTCTTGGGCAATTTACAAAGTCGAGATGAATGAACACATATAATTGCGCTATAGTGACAAAATACGCTCTTACTAGTGCAGACAGTGCATTTTTCGTCTAACCTGTTTCGACGACGGCCTTTGCACAGGGAAATATGACGTTAGCACATGATCATCCCGGATACTTGATACAGTAGCTGCCGATGGTAGTTGCTTCTTCCGGGACCGAAAATGCTGAAGTATAAATATGATGTTCAAAATAGACTATGAATTTGAGAAATGGCAACAGGAAATATATTTACGAAGTTTTTTTGTTTGTTTATCACTCACTAAAAATGTGAAAATAAAGTTCTACCGTATGAAGAGTCTCTATTGTTGCAGCAAATACAGTGCCAACCAGCTCATTTCTTATGTTATCCCATTCCGACGCCGAAATGATCTATTGAGCCACGCGTATCTGTTGTTGAATTTGAAGCTTCAAACATGTGCGACTTCATTTGATTTGGGATCAACTATTGGAGCTTCTCTGTCTGTGCGGTTTGACGGGTTAGTGATTTTTAGGGTGACAGACAGTAACGTCATGGACAATTGCGCCGCAATGATGATGTAGTCATGAATAGACGGCACTACTGTTCAATTTTCAGTCATGGCGCAAATTTCGACGACACTATCGCGACCAATGGCTCAAGAATCCATTTTATAATCATGGCTCAATTATTCATGATGCTGCGATCTTTAATATTTCAAAACAGCCCAGAAAATACCTTACAATAAGTTCCTGATCCTTCGTTCTGTCCGCTATTTGGATCACTCTGAATGAGAATGGATGAAATATCACATAGCACCAAGAATAGGAAAGGTGTATAAACCTGCTAATAATATCAGAGTCCAGAGGTTCTGAACATTTCAATAGGAAATCTCTGCTTTTCTTGAGCAGCTTTTCAATTTGGTAGTATTCTGCCTGCTCAAAAAGTATGCATGCCTGGACCGCTGCAATTTGATATATTAGGTTGCGCCATAAGTTCTGGCATATACGCTTTTCACATCGATATCTCCGTTCAAACTCATGATAGCTTCTATCCATAATTATCATAGACTCCC
>JACMIF010004039.1:0-13154 GCA_014805445.1 Diplogasteroides magnus | reverse complement strand
CAGCTGGCTATATTTTGTCTGTTGACACTTTCCAGCTAGCTCTACTCGCTGAGCTAGGACGAATGAAAGAGTGCCGAAAATGTGTCGAAAACGCGCGAGTTCGAAAAATCGCCCAACTTTGAAAAATCGCGCCGCTGCTCTTTTTCACGGCAGAAGATCATGATGGTGGCAACGAATGACATCTTTAGTGGGGAGTCTATGATAATTATGGGCAGTGGCTAATATCAGGTTGGACGAAGATAATCGATGTGAAAATGGATATACCAGAACTTGTGACTCAACCTAATAGCTATTGTACCAGGGAATGAAATGCTGATCGGTTAGAGTGTCAAAAATGTCGCCATTTTTAAAAATGGGGCTTCTTCCTCAAATAATGTCGCAGAAGCATATGATGCTGGTTATAGGTAGTGCCGGACGTAAACCGCCTATGGTGATAATTAGTAGGAGCAAGAAAGCCAATATCCACGAACTTATGAGATAATCTAACATATGTAACGATTTAGCTTGTTTGCCCATTCCTGGATTGAAGACTAAGAAGGCTGGTACAAGGAAGACTGTTGATGGTTAGTAGTTCTCATTGATAGATGTTGACTTATGTTGATTGTTTGTAGATGCCACATTGTCTTCCCGTGATGAACGTACTGAAAGAACGAAGAAAAGAGCAGCCAGTGCTGATGTTGAAGTGCAAAGTGAGAGATAGGAGATATTGGATAATGACATCTCTTTATAGAGTCGATGAAGACTTCATCCACTCTTCATTCAATGACAAAAAGAAGATCGACAGGAAAGAAGGAAGCTGATATTGTTGAAGAGGATGAGGAAGAAGAGAATGAAAAGGACGGAGAAGACGAACAAGCAAATAAGGGTTAGTTGGTGAAACACAACTTATGAATACTTTCCGTTTAGGAGTGAGTAATGGTACAAAAGGAAATGCAGCTGAACTCCGTCGAATGGTGCCGGGTAAGCATACATACTGTCTTGTCTTTTTTGGACAACATTTTGATATATAATACTTATTTTCCAGGAATGCGCAATTTTACGAAGGGTCGTAGGTCCGAAATCATCGATGAAATAGCATCAAAAAACAGGAAGAAGTAGAAGGTGGGTCTTATTATTCGAACCGACAAAATGACGGATGTATAATCACATTGTTAATTTCTACTTTGACTTGGTTGCTAATTGTGCTAACACTCAATCGGTACTATGCAAAGATCTCAAACATTTACGCTGTTGTTGTGCATCATTTACTATACTTTGACCAAGATAAAGTGATAATTGTCAATCAATGTCTGGAATCCTATCAGCAAATGCTTCTTCAACCAAATACAAGCTTTTTTGGTTGTTGTATATATTGTTATCATTGATATTCCATTCCCTCTCAGATATTCGTGTTGAACAGGAAGGATCTCAATATTGAGCATTCGTGTGATGAAAGGTTGTTTCCTTCTTGTAGATGGTTTATTTGTCTCTTCCTTCACTCCTCCATCCTTGTGTTGTAGACACTGCTCACTTCTATTCAAATTTTATATTGGATACTCTTCACTCCATGGCTTCCCGCTCTACACAATCTCAGCTATTATAGATCAGAAAAGAGACAATTTACATAGTTCACTTCACCGGGCACAGCCTGTCAAACAGTAGGGTTTCATTCCGCAGGTAGAGGCGAGAGTGAGATCAGATGCTAATTAGACAAATGAAATCACATGCTAATGAGGTTTAAAGACGTTTTTGATATTTATCGGGCTTCAAAATAAAAATATCGCTAAAAACAAACGTACGATTGTTGGAAATGTTAATAGGCACCTGCTGATTTTATATGGGGCGCAATTTGAACATTTGAAAGACAGTTGTGTTATATTAGAACACAACTATCCCTCAAATGTTCAAATCACGCCCCATATACAATTAACAGATGGCTATTATCACTCCCGACAATCGTACGTTTGCTTTTTGCGATATATTTATTTTGAAAATAGTTATGGGTTAAAAACGGCCTCGCGGTCGACTATCTAGACGACTATCGATTATTCTAATGTGAGACCGCGCGGAATGACGTTAAATAGAATGAATTGACCAACAGAAACCCTACTGTTTGACAGGCTGCGACCGGGTGACTGGAAATAGGAAGACTCAAACGGATCGACCATTTCCGTGTCGTATGTCCCATACGGTATGTGCCTTTTAGATTCGTTCTTAGTAGCCCTCTTGAATATTTCGAAAAAAATAGCGACGTTTGGTTTCTGCCATTTTTGGTCAGAATGATTTTTGTTGTGTGGGCATTAGCATAATTAGCATAACTGTAGTTTGCTTATGTATGTAAATAGCTATAGCGCGCGTAGTGTCTATCGGTATGCTACGTGATGTCTAGTCAGTCCAAGTCTTGTTTGGATTACTGTGTGATGAAAACAGGAAATATAACAGATTCCTTTATCGTATCAAATAATATGATACAATGTGTTGAGAAAGAATTAAAAGGATGCTTCCATGTTGCTCTCTCAGGCTTTTATATGGACATTTTCTTCTCACGCTGTAATCAGCGTAGAAATTGGATGATTATGAATGACGTTTAGGCGTTGCAGATTAATAATGTGACGTTTCATTTAATAATGGAAATATTATTACATTTGATTACAGGCCGGAACGGACACTCCCAAGACAAAAAAATGGGAAGACATGAGGAAATTGTACCAATGATGTACAGAGTCCTTTTAAGAGGTAAAAGCCATGTGCTTTACTCAAAAAAAGAAACAGTGTGGTACATCGATAAGAATATATTGATATAAAGTACATCAGAAGAAGATGACATAGAAAAGAGGAAGGAGTGTGTCCGAACAGGTGTAAAATTGTGATATTGTGAAGTGAAGGATTTTATTGAAAAAAATAACAGAGAAAAGGATGGATCTAAGCAGTAGACATTTAGACATTTTCAGACATTATTTACGACGAGGTGATCCGCAAGGTGAGCAAGAAGAACTCAAACTGGTACTGCGATTTCTAATACGATTTCATGAAATACGAGATGTAGAAAATCTAATAGGGGAAATAGTTGTACGTGAATAAGACATATGAGGAGAGTGTTGACGTTGCTGAGATCTACGGGAAATGACATTTGAAGGTGTAGGCGAGCGTTGTCGTTGCTGAGATCTCCGTGAATGGACATTTGTAGGTGTATGAGAGCGTCGCGGAGATCTACGTGAACGGTCATTTATCGCTAGGGGAAGAGATATCAAAAAAATTGGCGTAGTGATTATGGAGAGAATGCATGTCCCGAAAGTGATGAGTGGTTCCACTAGACGTTGAAGGGATATCTGAGTTAAAAGGAGGAGGAGTAATAAGAGGAGGAATACGTTGTTGATCAGGAAGACGTTGAGCAGGATGGTTAGGGACATGATGGGATGGAGGAAACGAAATCCAGTTCGAATGAGGGACGTTTTGAGGCGTTGGCGGAACTGGGGGGCATGATGAACATAAAGCAGAATTATGGGTTAAGGCACCCGCAACTCTGTTTATGGAACAAAAATAACAAACGCCACGACCTGTACATTTCTCCGATCTTGGATGACTTAAACATTTGACGCAGAGGCTAAGACGTTCCACTAAATTATTTCTTGATGCCGGAGTTGGGTAAACGAAACAATGTAGTGGGCGATGTGGAAATTCGGCGTTCTGGCATAGGGGGCAAGGACGTTGAAAATCAGAAGAAGACGGATGAGGGGAAGGACGTTGTTGTCTTTGAATTTGACGACTTTGAGACGAAGAGAAATAAGAGGCTGAGGCATGACTATTTGACATTTGAGTAGATGAAGGGCCTTGTGATTGAGAAGTTATTGGTCGTTGAGAATATTGAGAATGAGTCGACAAAGGTCTTTGTGGTGATAACTGGGTTAAGGGCATTACCAATGCTTGTGGCATTATTCGTCAATGAAGCAATCAATTGCGAGAACTCAGCATCCGGAAGATCCGCATAGAAAGAACGTAATTCATTAATCTCCTCTTGTGTCATGTGGACGTTTCTTAAATTGGTTGTAGGATTTGGCGTAGGAGGAGGAGTAGATCGAAGAGTTGGAGTAGGAGGGACTGGGACAGTATCTGAAAGAATAATGTTAACATACTTTATTATGATGTCGCTTAGTTCTAAACAGATATTTATGATTACTAGTATGGTGTTGGCTAACATTTTGATATTTGGACTTAACATCATGATAGAAGGAACGAGATGTGGTTTTTTAATATAATATGAAAAGTATATTAAGAGAAGGAGAAAAATAAGGAGAAAGGAATTAGAGAAAATTACGCTAAAAATAAATGATGAAACGGTAGTAAAAACAGAAGAGAAAGTTTTGGAGATATCGTCAAATAAATCTTGAATAGAAAAAGTGATACCTCGTTGGATAGGGTTTTCATGGAGATCATTTAGAGACTCAAAATGTTGTTGATTTTCTATATATACGTAATCTAGATCTCCATGAAGGAGAAATGATCCCGAATTACCCGGACAAATATAAGAACAATTTTCTGAAATAGAAGATTGTTGGACGTGGATCAAACGGGAATATAGAGAAGAGGCATTATTACTGGTGACATTTGAATGGCAGAAAATGGGAAAAGAGAAAGAAAGACATTGTACAGTAATCAAAGAATCGTGTGAACAGCTGCCATTAAAAGAGAAATTAGCGCCAGTTAAGCAATTATAACATCATGTAATTGTAGCATTATCTACAATACAAGTGGCCATATGATGATGAGCTGCACGTATCTGAAGTCCTTTAGAAACGACTTGGACTTGAAACATGGATATATCCGTGAATTTTGCATGGATGTGATTATCCATAGAGTGAAGGTATATACCTCCTAAGTCTAACGGAAAACTGACATTATGCTCGAATAAGGACTCATGTGCTATAGTACTGCAAGAACATACGGCAGAGATATCAGCTACTCTACAAGAACATACATTTTCCGGAAAGAAACAGTCAAAAGTTTTGACTTTATCGAAGGATCCGCATTGCAGCTGGCCTAGTTGTCCAGTAATTGGACGTCCTGATGGAGAGGAGTTATCAACAAGCGCAATTTTTTCGATTTTGTCGTTGGTATCATATCGTTTTAAAAAGGACTTTCCAAGGACAGGGAGTGGTGGTAAAGAAGAACTTACTAACTGAAATGTTAAGTTATGGAAATTTGTTGGAGAAAATGTATTAATAGAAATTATAGTACTAGGGACTTCGATTAAACCAAGGCGTAAAGAAACGGAAACATTGAATCCGATATCCCATAAGGGACATGTAACTAGTTCATAAATAGACTTGGAAGTGAATTTAGCATAATTACGATAAAATATACATGAAGGGTAACAAACGGGACATCCATCACAGCTGATACATTTACATCCGTCCTGGCAGTATGAAAAACCAGGATGGGACTTTGCTTCATCAGAAAACTCGTCCAGAAGAGTATTATGTTTGACAGAAGAGCAAGTATCGCCACTACAACTGCCAGCAGCTCTGCATCTGTGAATGGAGTTTGTTTTAAATTCATGATCTCTAGAAAAAAATTCGGACTTTTCACGGCATTTAGCTGTGAGGGAATGTGGTGTGAGCTCAGCTGTTCCTAATATTGATTGGTTGTTCTGGAAGAATCGAAGACATATTGTTTGGCCAGTAGGCGATGAAGAAATAGTTAAAGATTCATCAAACGTGCATGATAACTTGTCGTTTTTATCCAGGACGCATGAAGACGTTGTACTAGAGAAAGTGGACGTAGGAGAACAGCCAAATCCACATGTGTATGGCATAAAACTAAGACATAAAATAGATAGAGCGACTTTTGTATGTCTAAATCTAGTTCTAGAAAATTTCCACTTGTTGCTGGCTGGCTGAGGATAAGCGGAACTAGAATGAACGGGTTCCTTGGCAGCAAACATTTTGTAAAAGAGAAAAAATGGGACCTTGATTATGAATAGCAGACATTTAAAAAGAAAATAAATTAACATTTTCAAGAAATTAATACATACCAAGTAAAGTAAAACAGTACCCAGGATAGGTAGAACGAAGAGGACAAAAATCCAAGTGAAAAAGGACCAACATTTTGAGTTTAGGATATATCCCTTGCAGAACGTGCATTGAATTAGTTCGCAAAAGGGATTACTCGGACAAGTGACATTTATAATGGACATCTTATTGTTATCTAGAGTAATTGTGGAATAAACAGTATATTCCGACAGAAGGAGGTCGTTTGGAAATTTCAAAATATTGATGTCAACTGGGTGTTGAACAGCAAGACAATAAGAGAAAATACAAGAGCGAATTACGCGGACATTTGTTAAATTCTTGGGGATATCAAATTGAACTCCACCTTTAATGCAGGTAAAGGGGAAAGACGGAAACGTAATCAAATTTGATGCGTCAAAAACATTCATATGCGGGTAATAAGAGATTAACGAAACGGCATAAGACGTAATAGGTATAGAGGTATTACCAATTTTTACATACGGAATGCTAGTTTCATAAAAACAAAATGCACTAGAACTAGAACATTCATGCGTTTTGCAGAAGGACGACGAGCCGTCTCTTCTATTAGGCATTACAGGAACAATGTGCCATGTAGTAGTATTCAGGCATACTATGTTCGAATGTGATTGAAGCATACCGTAAGTAACAGATGTAGAAGCGTTCAAAATATATATAGACTCATCAAAAAGTCGGACTTTTAAAAATCTATCGGATACAGCCATGTCGTGACAAGATGCACTAGCTTTGAAAGAACAGATAATTTTAGGATAATGAGACTTTAATTAAACATTAAAAGAAGAGTTGACATAAATTTTCTTGTCTTTCATGGTGAAAGAACAATAATTGGCCCATTGTGGACAATAACATGATGTGCAAAAACTGCCATATGTCGTTGTGGGCTTCTTTCCATAGTAAATGATGTTATCGTACGCGCAAGAAAAGAAACTATAGCATGTACCGTTGTTGTATGGGAGTATGAGCAGACTTGATTCCGAACATTTTTGTACGAAAAGAGCAGGGTACTGAGGCGTACTGATGTTATGTAAAAGTGAAATCGGACATTCGGGCATAGAAGAGGCAAATGGGAGAAAGGAAATCATGCATAAAGATATTTATAGTGTTGCAACAGAAGAGAGATTCCGTTGCTTACTTCTAGTTACCATCGGATGAGTAGAAGATGGAGATAGATCCGATGAAATAGTTGAGGAGGGATTAGTAGTAGTATCTACATCGACTGGAGGTTGAATAGAAGTGACCCCAGTTGGTTGTATAGTTGGAGGTTCCATAGGTAGCTTCAATGAATACAGATGGTTAATCGGTCGTTGATGTAGACGATCCTTGAAGAGAATAGTAGCAGTTGAGGGGTCTGTGGATGGGAGCTCCACAATTTTTCCAAGGGGCCACGAGTGGCGGTTAGGGCTCTCTGTGCGAATTAATACTACTTCTCCAAGGCGTGGCTTTGTTGAATTAGCATGACGTTTGGGTTGCACGTGAGTCATCTGGTGACGTTCTAACAAATCGGTGACATAATAATTCCGAAAATCAGACCAGAATCTTGAAATGATGAAATCCAAGTTCTTCCACATTTCGGCAACATGTGCTTGCGATGGAGCTGAGGATGGAAGAAAAGAAGGATCGTTATGGTCATCATCATTATTGTCTAATGGAAGCGTAGGAATATCAGAATTCCTACCAGGAGAAATGAAATCGATAGGACGTATGGGCGTAATGTCGTGAGAATCAGAAGTAATGGGGCGGGAATTAACTACTAAAGAACATTCCATGACTAATGTCTGAAAATCGTCATAATCGAGACGTTTTCTACCGATAGTTTTACGAAAAGTCTTTTTGAAAAGGCCATTCATACGTTCATAAATACCTCCCTTCCAAGGGGAGTATGCAGTGATGAAACGGAAATGAATAGACTTCAAGTTGCCATTATCGCGAATGAGAGGGGAACGTAAGATTTCCTGCAGGGATTTATCTGCAGAAACAAAAGTGCTTTGGTTTTCACAGTATATGAACCGAGGACAACAAAATCGTGTGCATAATCTACGGAAAACATTAAGAAAGGACATTGTAGACAGACTAGTAACTATGTCGCAATGAATAGCTCTAGTTACAAGACATGTGAATAAACAAATCCAAATCTTTTCGGATCCACTTGATGCAGTGATGTTAAATGGACCCATGTAATCCATACCAACATTCTTGAATATTGTGATACTATCAAAGCGTTCGCTAGGAAGGGTAGGAAAAGGAGGAAGTTGAAATTGTTTGGCATTACATTTTTTGCAGAAAAAACATTTGGCCTTAATGACATTTTTGACCTTAGTTCGACCAAAGGGGAAGTAGAAGGATTGTCGTAGTTGTGTGAGAGTATGAAGGGGACTAGAATGCTGAAACTTTCGATGAACGTCTAAAATGATAAGGTCAGAAAGAGGACATTTAGGTGATAAGAAAGTAGGAGTAAATGGGGTACCATTGGTGTCAATAGGGATACGAGTAGTACAACGATAAATCGAATTAGAATCAAGAAAGATGCGAAGTGAGAGACGGTCTTTGTCGCGAGGCGGATGCAACTTTTGGGAATATCTCAAGCAAACAATAAACGCGGATTCACGAAGATTGTGGATATTAATAGAAAAAGGAAGAGATAAATCTATATTATATGGAAGAGCAAGAGAAGAAAAATAAGTAGGAAATTTTATGAAGAGGAAATATAAAGCGTAAGAAATAGATGATAAGAGAACATTGAAAGATCGAAAACGATCAAATTCTATGACAGGAATGAAAGATAGCGATTGTACAAAGAGACATTGATTAACGGTTTCTCCGATTTTACCTTGATCTAACTCTCGCTTAAGTAGCATGGAATTAGTTGGATACCGAGAATCTTCGAAATCTGTATCCAAAAATGGAGGACCACTGATCCAATCCGTAAACGAGAAGAAGTCTTTACTATAGCAGCCTCGACTGGCGAGGTCAGCCGGGTTTTCTAACGTTGGGACATATCGAAACTGAATTGGTGATGAACCTTTCACCATGTTCGCAATCTTAAGACATCGATTTCTCACAAAGACGTTGGGAGATTTAGATTGAAGCAACCAAATCAAAGCTACTTTTGAGTCACTCCAAATATATGATGACTCAAAGGATAAGAGACCATCATAAGCCTTTAGAAGCATTTTCCAGATTTGTGTGGCGATTTGAATACCAATTAACTCAAGTTTCAGAATGGTGGCTTTATCCAAAGGACTTAATCGAGACTTCGCGAAAAGAAAGCGTACATGCCATTCGTAGCCAAACTTATAACTTTAGGGTGTCCCATAAGTAATTACGGGTTTAAAATTTTTTATTTCGAACTCCTTTTTGACAAAGTCTGCAACCATTTTGATTCAAAGATATCCCGCAACAGTACATATCACCTTGTTACTATGTTCTCGCGAGCTCCCGATTCTATTCGTCTAGGACAGCACAAGTTAAGCCTTTTCAAAGTGTCAAATTGCGTTTTTGACTATGACTCTTGACTGAATTTTCTCTCCCTTGAAGAATCAGGCGATAGGTCTGAAAGCGTAAAAATCGCAAGGGATATGCCCGATGACTATGGAGGAACATTGATACTCTCGATTTCTAATGCGCTCAATTTGTTCTGATATTACGCATGAAGTGTGGGCCGGCCTCATCCATGAGAAGGCGAACCTTTCCTATTTTCTTGTAGACAGATAGAAGTCCCTGGTCATCCCTATCAGTTCCTGGCAGAGGGCTTCTGACTTAACAGTTTCCACTTTCAGTAGATGGTGACAGTTGATTGGGAAGGGAGATTGACTTCAACATAAAAATTTCGAACGTGCGTCAATCGCTCTAATTCGGAAAAACATAACTATGCAATGAAAAGAGCTGTGACCCAGCCAATACTCAAGCTAGAAAGAGGAGTTCTTTGCCTACAAGGTGCAATGTTTAGATGCAGTGCTTTTCTTTTGGATGTTCTGAAATAATTATATTTCAAGCTGGTGACCTTTTGAAACTATGATTCTGTGACAAAAAGACCTACACATCAAAGTATTTATTTTTTGTCTCGTCTTTTCATTTTTCAATGACACTGATAATTTATATAATTTGTTCTATATGAGACCATTTCATATTATTCATATCAGAATTTTAAATCCTGTGCTCACTGATCTCTAATTTATCTAGTTGTCTCGATCAAGCATGCAACCAGGTTTACTCGGAGGCTAATTTTTCACCAATGATTGATCTATGATCCACACAAAGTAAATAACAAATTGCATGGACAGTAGTTAATCTCCGCTACGACGTTGGGTGCTCGTCCTTCATTGGCAAAGTAAGTACAATTGTTCTTCCAAAACCACAAAAATTTGATTTTTGAACACCTTTTCATAAAAGTTAAAACTATGCAAAGGAGAGGGTAAGAGCTATAATGGGTTAGTCATTTATACAGCAGTAAAAGTACTTATTATCAGTGAAAAGGCAATCCTATATCAATCATGCTGATAGAGAAATGATTTTTCTGAAAAGTGCTCCCAAAAACCGTAATTACTTATGGGACACCCTAATAGAATGCGCTAGAAAGAAGCACAGCAGCATTCGGGTTCAAATTCGGTAAATTTGTCGTCATTATTCTCCGCGGCGCTGCAGTCTATCAGGAGTGAGACAACCACTCCTCTGAGAATAATGACGATAAATTTACTCATTTAGAACGCCTACATGGGTTGCAATTTTTTTCAACAACCATAAGAACCGTGAATAAGGCCCGCATCTGGTCTTCTTCTGACTTATCGTAGAGAAAATGCCGAGGATTTGAATAGGTTTCACACTGCTAATATAGCCGCAGTACCTTGCTTTGGCAGGCAGCCAATACGAAGCAGAAAGAATTGGAAAATATTATGCATCATAGCGAAAGTGTTACTCGGAATATCGTATTGTCATTATTATTGTGGAAAACGGAAGTGACATAGCTGGTACACATGGCGAGTTTTGGACCTACCTATGGATGATCGCAAAGTGTACATTTCTATATATTGTAATCATGAAACATATCGAAACTCCTCTATGAACGCGCGAATTTGAGTTATATTTCAAATTATTTCGAAGTAACCTAATTAAAATTGATTTTTAAAATCATTCTGGACACATTTGAACATGTTCCAATCGAAATATCGATGAAAACATTATGGTCACATTGACATTCAGATATGTTTCAAGAGTCCTTATTAAATTCGGATAATCAACTGGAGACATGGAATTTGTCAGTCCCGTTTCCATAACAATGCGCTATAGAGTCTGGGTGAAACCTAATCCAAAATCGTGGGTGGAGGTTGGAGAAAATGCGAATTTGCACAGAAAAACGTGAGAGAACACAGTAGGCAGTAGAACGCAATACTTGTACTATTTATAAACGTTCCCTCAATGAACTTTTAAATAAGCTCTCGCGTTTAGTGTACGTACTGCATAAAGATAATTACGCTAGATTACGATTACGATAGATTGGTTAGAGTCAAACATCGTTGTGTGCTTTCCTTCTATGCATCACGGGAATTCTCCGGGTGGTTGTTATGACTGCCATATTTATCGTACCGGAACAGGGAAACCATCATTCGAAAGTCGAATTTCATGGGATGTTTTTGGGTGGCGAAGTATATTATTGTGGCAAGCGAAATTGAAAAAGATCAGTACGCCGCGAAGAGTTCCTTTGTTTATCCGAATTTATCTTTGTTTTGAAACATATCTCAACGTTATTTTGACACACTTTGTTTGATCGATATTTCGCTAGACCATTGCTCAGAGAACTCCAAAATGCTTATATAAATAATTTTTGGTTAAACTTAATCAAAATACGTTGAAAAACAGCTCAAATTCACAAGTTCACAATTGCATTCGAATATGTTTCAGTGCGCCTTTATATAATAATTACGACACTATGCGCTAAATATCGTAATGTTTATAGGACCGGCTAAAAGAGTCAAGTGTATCCGTCAATCCATTTTTCCATAATAATAACCAAAACAGCACAGATTCCATTCTCTTTATCAAGCACTGATTTCGACGAGGATTGTCCCGTTCATTTGGGTATGTTCCAGTGACCCAGTGAGTCACAATTTCCCCTCTGGCCACTCCTCTCCATAATATTGTAGTAAGATGTCATAGATCTATCATGTGAGCAGAACAAGTGTCAGTATTTATGAGATAAGGAAAGGGAAATGAATTACGTTGTCACACTAACTCAGATATGGTGTGACGAGCTATGAGATAGTGTCTCTTTTTTCCTTTCCATGTTTTTGCCATAATGTGTACTATATTTTCGTGCCACTCTTCCCCTTCTTATTGTGCGTCCCAACTGAACTGTTGTACCCAGTTCCTGTTACGCTTTTTGATCGACTGTCACTCTGTTATTTTGCGTGCCATCCCATCGTTTCTATGACCATAACACGTTATTTTGCATACGGAGATTACTTATTGGAAATGAGCAACAGTTCAGTTGGGATGCTTAAAGGGACCATGTCATGATTTTTGAAGTTAGTCTCAGATGACAGAGCTCTAAATTCCGAGAAGAAAAGTTGTTTACACATATATTCAGAAGTCACTCGTATTCGAGATACAGCGCTTCAAAAGTGCCCCCAGCCCCCAGGCTACGCTGTTTTGCCGCTATAAATAGCGTAGCCTCGTGGCTGGGGGCACTTTTGAAGCGAATACGAGTGGTTTCTGAATATATGTGTAAACAAGTTTTCTGCTCAGAATTTTGAGCTCTTTCATTTGAGACTAACTTCAAAAATCGTGACTTGGTCCCTTTAAGAGACATTATTTTTTCACCTCAAGGACCCCCGCGCGCAGGTGGCGGATTTTCGATTTGAGCCCTGATTTTATTCCTGGAAGTAGGTATGGGCACCTTAATGAACGTCATGAACGGATTTGGTCTAAAAAAATTTCGCAATAGTTTTATAGAGGAATTTCGTCATCATGCATAATTGATCATAACTCGCTTCAATCTCCACCTAAAGGGCTGGAAAAGTGCTCATTCTGCAGCAAATTTTCTGCTGATCATTTTATCTGTCGGAAGGTTTTTCGTATCTGTACAACTGTTCAAGACACAATTAAAAATAGCATCGCAGAAATGAAAAATCGCAT
>JACMIF010004038.1:0-13156 GCA_014805445.1 Diplogasteroides magnus | reverse complement strand
TCCTTTAAATTTCTAATGTATAAAATTGGCGATCTTATGGCTTCAATACAATTTATATGGAAAAATTGAATTCATTTCTTTATTTCTGTTAATTTTGATTGTATTAGGTAAGTCCTCCCCCCCCCCCCCCACCTCTGTACTCTTACTCAGTTCTCTGTCTAGCGGTTTTCCTCAGTTGTTTGGCGAGGTAATGAGAGATGGTAGAAGAGAACCATTAGACTATCAGCTCTTCCCTCGTTGTACGCAGTTGTTCTCTTTTGTCTTCCATCGTTCACTTACCGTATACCCATCATTGATTGAATGATTGTCTCCTTTCAGCTATGATGGAAGCAATGCTTATGATGCAACAACAGTCCATTCCCACTTCCTCCTCGTCATCTCCTGACTATTCTGATTCTAAAGTAGTCTTCTCTGGATGTCCTTCTACTCCATCCTCCCATATCATCACATCCTCTGTCTCTTCTGCAGATGCTTGTGTTGTGTGTGGAGACAAGGCAATAGGAAGACATTATGGGGCAACAGCCTGTAATGGATGCAAGGGATTCTTCAGAAGAAGGTGAGTCTATCACGTAGAATGGGATACGTGAGTGATAAGAGAGGAAGAAGCTCATTGATCATTGAATTGTTCCCTTTGAGTACATGGAATGAGTGACAAACAAAAGGGACTCCAGTCCTTCTTAGTCTCATTGACCAATTGTGTACGTGAGGAGTGTGCAAGAGAGGAAGTGAAGGGGAAAGAGGGTTTCCACGAATGGAGAGAGAGGCCTGCAGAGTGCATACATCATAGACATGTTTCTTTGCCCTTGAGGAAAGACTCTTTTCAGTGTATGGCAGAATCTGCAGTACACTTGTCGATTCAATAAACAATGTCAAGTGGATAAGGACCATAGGAATGCATGCAGATACTGTAGATTCCAGAAATGTTTGGCTGATGGAATGAAACCAGAAGGTAAGACAACAACCAATACTCATCTACTGACGACACTTACAGCCATCCAGAATGAAAGAGACCGTATTGGAAGTACCAAGAGAAGGAAGAGAAGCTCATCTCAGGTACGGTAGTTCATCGTGTCAACCACATAACAAGTGTTGGTCTCAGATGGTTTCGGACTCTGAAAGTGCACCCTCTCCCCGTTCAAATGAATCATCTGTTGCATCGAAGAAGTTGATTGAGATGATAATGGACATTGAAGAGAGACAACAAGGAAACCAGAACATCAACAGTCTTCTCAGGTAGGATTACTGTAACTGTATCGATACTGTAGTGAGAAGTCACGGAGAGTGATTGCGTGCATTGCACAACACTTGGGTAATCCACGTAGTGGTGACATTGGAGGGAAGATAAGGACTCGGGAAGACACATCAGTACCATCTCTCTATGTGAAATGATTGAAATGGGAACGGGGGATGATGACGACATTAGGACACAACAGAAACATTCCCTTGACGTTGATTGAGAGACAGAAATCCCTATTGTACACTGATTAACAATCTCAGATTGACTCTGTGTACACATAGATGTTTCTTCTGAGAGGCAGAATATTGCACGCTCGACTTTAGACTATTTCCACTGATTTAATAGCCTCATTTCAAATATATAGTGATCTGGTGGTCAGATTGAGGGGAAGATAAGAATGAATGAGCAAAGAGTATATAATTGTATTCAGAGATTCTCCTGACAGTCGTTCATCCAGACAACGTGCAGTGGCTGCATTGATTGGATGGACAAACATGTTACATCCTCTCGCTGATCTTCCATTCGAAGACAGAGTTCAAATTGTGAAACACACCTCTACACCATTCACTCTACTCAGTATTGCACAGGTACAGTATCCCTCTACTCCCATCAGAAGTGTCTTCTGTTCAGAGATCAATCAATCTTCCTCATCTCATTCTCCCTAATGACTCCGTCCTTCCCCTCACTTCTCTTCATCAAGACTTCCTTCGTCCTCTCACACGAGTAACTGAGGAGCTTCTTCTTCCACTCAGGAGAATAAGGACTGATCATGCAGAATTGTGTGCCCTCAAGGTTGGGATTACTGTAGATAGTCCTTGTGAAGTGGTCATCTCTTCAGGCTCTACTCCTCTTGTCTCCTGATACTCCTTCCATTTCTTCTCCTACCAGAGATCGTCTGAGGGATGCCCGTGATGCCCTTCTCCGTGCTCTTTTTGCTTTCCTTTCAACTTCACATGGATCTTCGGATGCTTCTCTCAGGTATCCAAATCTTCTTCCTCTTATCTCAATAATCCCTTATCTACGTGCCTTTCCTCATTTCTATTCTCATCTGTTTTCGTGTTCTCAATCAGATTCTAATGATAGTCTTTCCATTGAGAATATGAGGGACTGTATCCTAATCCCTTCCTTTCAGAGTCTCTTCCCTTCTTCTCACCCTTCCTTCCCTCTTCGCTCTCTCCTCTTCAATCTCTGAATCTCCTGCCCTTTCTTCCCTTTTCGGATTCACTGAGGACGAGAAGCCAGGATCTGTTTCCCCTTCTGCCAGGTTGGAATTGACGAAAGATCACAATCTAGTGCAATAAAGACCACGGGGAAGCCAACTTTGATCCCCAACAAGAGATAATCCAATGGATATAGAGAAGGAAGTTAATGGGGGGATCATTTCAGTGTGTCTCCTAAGCCCTTTGATTCCATTCATCCTCTTCTAACTTCTCCTTCAACTACTTGTATTCCTTCATCCTCTCCTACCAATGGATTCACTTCATTCTCATCTGAGAGTCTACTAGCAGGTCAGAATTGTCAATCTGTCATTGTCATCTCATCTCTTCTCTCCAGGCATTCTGGCTGCTAATCAGGCAGGTCTTCTCAATGGATTGACAAACAACAACAATATCAATTCATCTTCCATTATGCTTCCTCATCTACTTGGAATGAATCAAGTGAGATTCTGCCCTCTCTTCATTCCCTTCAATCTTCTCATTTCAGTTTATCTCCAATGATAATCGAGTGCCAGTCAAACTCATCTATTCGTAAAGAATCAATGAATTCTATCCACAGGGTACACAGAATCAGTCATAGAGAGAGATCTTCTTTCCTTATTCCATTTACATTTGTGACTACGAGGCCGAAGCTTTCCATTCTTGTTTCCTCTGTTCATTCCGCATAGTATTGTATAGTCTTAGAGTCATTGATAGTATTCTAACTCCTCATAATATTGGTTGTACCATAGAATGTTCTCATTGGGTGCCTATACCGTACCCCATTCATGTTTCCTCGTATCTCAGTAAGCAGTCGTTCATATGCAATATGTTCCCTCTTCTCAGATAAAGAGTCTAGGACTACTGTAACCATACATCACAAAGTATGCAGAGTGGAAAGAGCAACGAAATGGGAAAGAGTTCCTTCATTTGAGTGGAAAGAGAATGAGATACACCGGTGAAAGGAAAAGAATTGACACGTTGACTACAGGTAAAGTCATCAAATGGAGCATCGAATGGACTGAGAGAATGGATCGCAGATGGATGAACTGAGATGGGGCGAAAGAGACTACTTGAGTGAATGAGACCATAATAACAATTGACATCAGTTCTCTTGTCATTTCTTCTCTGATGCAGTCGTGAGAATTGTCTTAATTCCTGAAATACGATTCGTGAGACATTCAACAAAACATGTTGCCCACTATGAATAAAGTGAACTTTGAGAGAGGAAAGAACTAACCTTGAGCAATGAAATTGGCCCGATGTTTCTGGAGGAAATGATTGTCTGTGTGGAAGAATGCAGCAACGGCACGGAATGAAGAAGAGGGGGAGAGGGACTGCAAAGAGGGAACAGTTGAGAGGGTAATAGGCAGTTACTGTAATGGCATGTGTGAGAAGCACTCATTTGCACTGACCTCTATCATTTTCTTTGTTAGTTCTTCCTCTTCCGATGGATCATCAGTCAAGCATTCCTTAATTTTCAACAATTAGTCATGTAGAAGGGAATCTTGCGTGATTCGATCTATTATTCAGTTCAGAGCATAAGATGACACTCATTTTATGGGGGAGGGCGGAATGAGATAAGGAATGGACTCACAATGTGAACTTTGTCTTTGATCTTCTCTTCGAATTCTTGTGAAACTTCCCTCTCAATGATCCAATCATCACCAGAATAACAGAATAGAAGTCGCTTCTCGCCAGATCTACAACTTCGATACTACAATTGCGTTACAGTAACCATTGTACATTAGTCTAAGATCTCTACCGTACCTCTGAAGAGTCTCCATGTATTCCTCCTGTCTATGCAATGCCAATGATCCCATTGTATGGACTGCTACAGCAGCGACTCTTCCAGTTTTGACACGAAGTCCGACCATATTGTACACTGCAATGAAGGTTACGGTAGGTGTCGCACTGGGATACATTCTGAGTTTGATCAACAACTCACGGAAAGCCTTTCCCCATTCCAGAAAGGGACGAATGATGGGAAAAGTGTGATAAAGCCATGAGAGAAGAACGAAGAATACGTGGGGACGAGTACCTTGAAACAAACGATTGTTACATTACTTCAAACATTTCTCACCTCTATGTATTCTGAGCCCCGTTGGATTAACCATCACAGCTCCTTCTGAAGTGTCCTGAATGGAAGACTACAGTACTCCTTGAGTCTTCTCATTAATGTACCTGATTCCTTGCAGCGAGCATGAGTGCATTTTCAGATCCTCTGCTATGACCAACGAATACAATGGGAGATTTGAGAGAAAGAGAAGAAACGAGGGACTGAAAAGAGAATCTTATTTCATGACCATTAGAATGTCTATTCACCTCTACGAACGCAATTCTTTCCGTATTAACATGTTGTAGACTTGGCTCATCTGAAGAAGAATGATGAATTGTTGGGGAAAGAAGGGGGAATACCTTCAGAATACCCGAATCCAGGGAAGTTCACTCCTATTATACGAATTCCTTCCTTAGTCAGAGTGGGTGTCACATACTGCACAAGATTACTGTATGAGAATGAATGGAAGGGAAGTTGGAACCTTGAAATCAGCGTGAGATCCGGGTGATCCGTGCATCATGACAGCAGTTCCAATGGAAGATCCAGAGGGAAAGTTGTCCTCAATATCCATAGTCATTACAAGACATTTCAACAAAAAATGTGAACGAATTTGATTTAAATGAAGCAATTTACAGAAAAAGAACTAAAACGAGGATTGATTATTCACCTGATAGACGGCATCAAGTTGTATTGTCTCTCCGTTTTCCTTCTTCAATTCAACTCGAAGGGAATAGAGATCTGGCTCGCCTGAAAAGTGCATAAATGAGTAATAACGATCGAAAACAAGTACGATACTACAAAAGAGTCCGAATGACGCTTCCAAAAGCAGAACAGACATTCATATTTGAAAAGGCACCCTTTTCGTTGATATAAACAGTTGGAACAGCTTTCTTCTCATCCTCCTTACTTTTCTTCTCTTCCATAATGACTGTCTTGTGACTACTTCCTCAAACAATGAAATAGATAGGAATGAAGAATGAATGGTACCTTCTACTGCATCGCCCCTCTCTGCTCCATTTCCCTCAACAATGGTCCAATCCTCAGAACCTGCCTATAATATGAATATGGAAATGGAGACAATCCCTCCCTCACCTCATCCAGTCTCTTTCTCGGTACAGTTGCAGTAGAAGTCATAGTTCGAGATGAATGGAGTCTGAGTGACAGAAAGGAAGGATGAAATGGACAACGACTGTAATGGAAGAATGAAACAGAAGAAAATGAAGAAGTGGGACATGGGAAATGACACAAGGCCTCAATCATTGCATACCTTTGAATGAGACTAAAAGAGTATGAATCGTCCTTTGGAGGGGGATGTGTCAACAAAGTTCGCGATTGAGGGAAGAGTCTCTACAAAGGGATTATGGTCAAACGACAGAGGGAAAATGGTTGTCAATCATTGCAACCCATATAAAAACGAATAAAAGACATACCTTTCTCCCCGCGAAGACAGTATTGTCTCCTCTAAGCAAGACTCTTCTCAACGTTGATGATGCAGTCGTTGCCATCCCGACCCTGTATCGATCGGTTGACGAGAGACAAGAGAATGAGAAGAGAGTACAGAGAAGGAAGGGAATGAGAGTGCAAGGCAAGATGAGATGGGAGGGATGAGAGGGATAAAGGAAAAGTGAGAGATGGAAGTAGGCTAAAGATGAGGGAAGACACACAAATATCGTCATCAAGCACTTTTGGAACGCACTTTAGAACGAAAACAGTTGGACTCAGTTCTGGAAAACACGAATTCAGCATCAAAAACCAGATAAAAAACCAAATTTGTTGAGAATGAATAGGGGATGCAGCTAGAATCACATGGTGAGATAAAGAGAAATGAGGATGAAGAGGCAAATATTCAAAGGTGGTCCTCCCGAATCAACGATGACCATTGATTGACAGGGCAGATACTGCATAAGAGAAGAAAGTGAACAAAGGAGAAGAAGGAGAAAGTGAGAGGGAGACTACACTCTTCAGGTGTTACATGATAACAAACCATCCATAATCAATCACTTTCTTCTCTATTTCTCCTTCTTTCATCAATCTCTCCCATTGAATTCTTTGTACCTTGTCTCACGTGCAGAAAGGAACTTTGTCCGGGGCCATGCTTACAACCCTTCTCATTTGCATTCGTGCAGCAAACAACAAGCTTCAATTCAAAATTTTACTATATGGAAATACCTATATGTACAATTAGCAAAGATCAGTAATGTCAGACTGAACTTGAACAATTAACAACCAACATCTCTATATGAAAGATGAACTATAATAGACTACAGTATCTATTGCATAAAGGACAATGACTCACTGAGTGTCCTTCATGGTTTGATTCCTTTCTTCGAATCATTTGCTGCTGCCTCACAAATTGCGATGATTGCATTGGCAATGAAACGAGATCGGAACTTCTGGAGGAAGTGACCATCAGTAGTGAATTCAACAGAGACAGACTGTCTATTGTCATTCACAAAGGCCTGCAAGTCAATCCATCAGTTACTATGCCATTCACACTGTAGGTCTGTGAGGTTACAGTATACCAGTAGTGAATTGAGAATACGGTAAATGCAACCTTTCTCACTGCATCACTTGTTTCGTCCTCATCTGATTGCACTCTCGTTGTCACCTTCTGAAGTACTGTAACTAATTGAATTCAAATGTCTTCTCACCAATGCTTCCCTATTCCTCAACATTTCTGCATATTCGCGAGAAATTTCACTCTCAACCAAGAAGTCCTTTCCAGCAAAACAGAACAGAACTCGAATGTGAGGATTACTGTATGAATAGCTCGTTTTCAGTCAATATAAAGGAGTTGCTTACTCCATGATTTTCTCCATGTACGGTTGTTGTCTCTCGAGTGCAATTTGATGCATTGACTTGAGTGAATTAATGGCAATTCTTCCAGAGTCCAATCGAAGTCCAATCCAGTTGTACACTCAATGACATACATATTCCATCAAGACAATCAATCAATAACATACCTTTGTGGAGGAAGTACTCAAGAGCGCCACGAATGAATGTTATCGAATCGTAGATTTTGCAGGTCCACGAAACGACTCAAATAAATAATAAGAGTATTTAACGCAACAACTATGCTTACTTGCAAACGGACGAATTCCCTTGTGTTTACGAAGTCCTGTCGGATTCACCATTACCGTACCAATTGTTTTGTCCTAGATATCATTCTGATCAATACTCTTTTCTTTGTCAGACTTACAACGTTAAGGGCACTCATCTTGACAGCATTTTCTGTGCCTCTGCTATGACCCATGAAGACGATATTTTTCTCTATTTTGAGACCATCAATGAGAGCCTTCAAGATCATTTCAAATAGAACAATCACCAAAGAACTCACTTGAACATAAGCGTTTCTCTCCGTGTTACTGTGCTTGAGATCAGTATGATCTTAATGAAATGCAATTACAAAGCTGAAACATATTACGATACCCTGTGAAAGACCGAATCCTGGATAATTCACTCCAATCACACGAATTCCACGTTCAGTAAGGAGAGGAGTAATGTACTTGAAGTCTTTGTGAGATCCAGGTGAACCATGTAGAGTAACTACCGTACCCGTCGACGAACCAGATGGTTGCGTATCCTGAAAAGGGCAATGAAAACTAAATTGCCCAATAAGAGTAACCTGGTAAACAGCTTCTAGCTCAACAGGTGAACTGTCTTGACTATCACTGGGATTGAAGACAAGACGAGAAACGAATGTCTGCTGAGTGGCATCCTTCAGAACAGGAGGAGACATGGACGATACACGACAGAATCCAGATGATAATCTGAAACAACATTCACAACGATTCAAGGTATTCCATAATTTCAGTTGTAATTAATGTCGGATTGAAGGAATAGCGAAACATTTATAGAGTAAGAATGCGTACCTGTTTGATGAAAGACGTTGAGAGACTTGCATTGAAGTGATCAACAAACGACCGAAAGTAGAAGGAATCTGTGACATGACTACAATCACAACAAAATCATCACGATATCACAAAAATGGAGCGAAGACACTCTAATTGTAGTTTGTTGTGCAACATGTTGCGGATGAACTTTGCTCAGTTTGCGATTGGACAGTGATACAGTAATTTCTGCAAATTAGACAACCTCCACTTGCAAATAGATACAATTCAGTAAAAAGTTATAGAAGATATCTCCGTGGCTTAAATTACCATCAATCGATCCTACAGGGATCGGCAACAGGAAAATAAGCACTTTATATTTCTCAGCGACGAATTCACAAGGGAAAACGATTAATGATTTTTACAAGAATATGGAAGTATATCTAAAGCCAATGTCTGTTTCGATTTTTAAAAAAATCTCTTCAATCATCCATAGTGTCGTCGTCATCGTTCTTGTTGAAGATCGAAGGACCATAATACAAGTCGAATTCCTCCAGAGTCAATGATTGGTTCTGCTCCAGGATTGATTCTCCCTGAAATCATCGTAACACTTTGACAAATTTGGGCTAAATCATTGTACCTCAATGATATTTCCAGTATCATAGCACTTCAAGTTCGTTGAGTCACTAGCGTATCCTCGTAGCACAAGCTTTATCCACAAAAGAAATTTCGATGAACATCTACGCAGAAACTTGGCATTTATTCGTTCAGTGTGGAGCAGAAGTATGGAGTGTAATTGGAGACAGTCGACACTTTCAAATAAAGTTCGTGTAATAAAAATAGATCGAAACTTCAAGAAACATCAACATTATCAGTAAAACATAACACGTTTATTCCCCTTAAGGGAATTCACAGGAGAAAAACGATCATTGCATTCTTGAATTAATGCCTCTTTTCAAGTTGTCATCGAAGATCGAGGGACCGTTATACAAACGCGATGGGAGTCAGAGGATTGTTCTTTTTTAAGCCGAAACTTTACTAAAACACTAAAAGACTCGCATGCGACACCCTAGCCGAAAGGCATTGATATTGAAATGGTGTATTGAAATGTCGAAAGTCCTTTCGAAACGCTCGAACAACTACGCACTGTCCAAAATTGAAAGTTTCTGAAATGCCGCCATTTGGATTCAGTCAAAGCAATGGTCTAATATAAAAGGAAAGGGAGAATGTAGAAGACAGTTCTTCATTGCAGTTCATTTCATTTCATTATTCTTTGTACATTCATTTGCAGATGAATTCACTCATCGTAATCGCCTTGACAATGTGTGCAATTGCAACATCATTCGACTACAATGACTCCCTCAAGACGTAAGTATCAAAAGAAGGAGATGTTGGGGAGTGCATCATCTCAGTTAGGGGCTCTACATCGGTAAGATTGACGGAATTCTTCTCCGAAGTGCGGTTGTCTATTAGGGGAAGAGACAACCGTTCCCCGGAGAAGAATGACGCACATTTACAGATTTAGAACCTTTTATCTTAACTGCTCTAATAGGAAGACTTTTCATACAATCTAGGTGTTATGAAAAATATTTTAGAAATGTTCCATACGTGTCTCCAAACGAGATGACCGAAGAAAAGGCAAAAGATGAAGACTTCAAAGAGAGAATCCGCTCTTGTATGGAAGACAACTTCCGTGAGTCATATTGTACTCGTCTAGAGGATAATATAGGTGGTTTTAGATTGTATGGGATACATGCAAAATGAATTCGTCAAGGGAAATACAGAGGAGGCCAGGTAAGTGAAGAGTGCTATAATGGATGACAATTCTCTTGCAGATGGGCAATTCTGCAGAAAGTGGCCAATGATCCTCTCGTTCTCGATTATCTCCAGTGAGAATAATCAGTTTTAAATATACAACAGAGATATTTACAGGAAAGACAACTTCGTCAAGGCAAACCCATAGAATACTCAAGAATCGTTCCATTCACACTTGACAACTCCTGACGTTTTCCCGTTTTATTACTGAACTGGAACGAAGAAGATAATAAAATGTGATTTGATAATTTGGAGGCAATATTCGGTTGGGAGATACATATTGACTCAATAAAAAACAATTCGTGCAACACACTGGTCTGACTTTTATCTGCGCTCTCATTCGACCTGTCGTCTATGATGAGCGAGAGAGATTGACTCACTGGAGAGCATGGACGAAAAACTGTCCATAAGTCTTTCCCTACAAGACATAGACATTCAGGGGAGCTCACAGACTAAAATGTTCCATAATGTGTTCCTTAGTCTGCACTCTTTGTCTCATTCACCGTCATTCTGTCCTCTTTCCCCTTCTCCAACCAGTCTTCCCTTCTTGTCGTCCTCTTTGTACGGTTCTTTTCTGTTTGTCAATATCGTTTGACTCAGTTATCAGATCCTGTGATGGATGTCAGCGAGGTCTTCCAATACCAAACAGATACAAAAGTAACCCTCAGGGGCGAAATTTCCAGTGAGTTGTCAAATTTTAAAAATGGATTTGACAGAATGATGAATACTTGAATTAAAGTGCACTTGAACGTCCAAATGCATATTTACATTTATCATCCAGAAGAACTCTTTATAGCTCTGAAGGCAGATCGCAAATGGTCGTATTCGGAAAAGTTGCTAGGATTCACTTGGCTCAATCTAACACGCAAAGTGGTCAATGAAGACAAAGTGTCATTCTTGACGGTTTGTCTACAAGAGAATAGTCAGTCGGATAACAAATGTTCAGACGAGTCTTTCATGCAACAAAGATTTCTTCTTCCGAAACTGGTACTGCGATGCAAAGATCACTATCAGATTTCTATCCCAAAATAGAGGTTAGATAGTCCTTTCTACAGTTCGTATTCAGTAACATGCATTATTATTTCTATCAATTTAGAAACTGTTTTCAACATGCAGTATTCAGATGGCAAACATTATGTATATGACAGTCCAGAAGTTGTGCATTTCTCTCCTGAAAACGATACCATGACCATTCCAAATGTGATATCGTGGACTGAGGTAAATATCCAGATGATATCGTATTTTATCTAATCGTAAGGATGCAGAACTAAAAGATAAAAAAACCTGCAGTTCTGATTTCTTCTCAGTATCTGAGTCACAATGAAAATGAACTCTTTTCAGCTTACGGACAAAGCGAAACATTTCGTCACCTCAGTTGGATTCGTGTACTACGAGATTGAAGTGAATTGACTGTCAGAGTAGTTGAAATAGTAGATAAATTCTTGAGATGAAGATCGTGAGAAGCTACGGAATGCATAAGACTCGTCTCTGCACATTTGGAACCAAAAGGGAAGGAACAGCAGATATCATACTCAAAGTGGAAGGAAAGAGAGTCGCCGTTTGTTCGGTCACTTTATCTTGTAATCATGTCTTTACGTTTGTTTCCTTAGACTCTTCTGGCCATTCGTTCTCCATTCTTCGACAATCTTTTCTCCACTCTTCCACACAAGAAAAAAGGAGAAACAGATGAAAACGACGACTTTGACTATGAAATCGAGGGAATTTCATACGAATCCTTCATTAGTGTGCTCAAGGTTTCATTTTCTCAAATTTCCACATAATCTAGAACTAAATCTATTTGTTTTCGGTTCGTATTTTGTGATAAGATTGAATGATATCAGGCCATGCTGCCCGTTCCTCTGGAACCAGAAGCTTCCCGCCCTCTTCTGGACATTCTCAAATGGGCCAATAAATGGAAGATACAAGATGTGAAGAAAAGATGCGACAACTACATCTACAAGAATCAGGTTGGTCCTGGATTCCGAGATTGTGAATTTGGGATGATTTGAGAACATGTCGGTGTGCAAGAAGATTGGACTTGCGTGGAAATTTGGCCTGCCAATCACCCGGGTCAGACAGCCAAATACTTAAAATAGTTATGACAATGAATCGGCAGCTTCTTCCGAGAAGATCGAGATATTTAGGCGAAGGTTCCCAAGATGTTGGATAGTGTGAAAGCAGTAGAGGAAGCGATGTATTCATACGATTACGAACTGATTTCCGATTCTGCCAAGGTGATTGACAGTTTGAGATTAGAATGGAATGATCGAATTGTAGGTGATAATCCTTGAGATTGCACGTGATCTCTACAGACGAAAGATTGATGAACAAGCTGAAATGGAGACAATCAGAACAGCGAGAGAACAGTGAATGGAGTGTGAACAGACAATCATTCATGAACTCTTTGTCATTGAATAATACATGTACTCATTGAATAAAGAAGTCTTATACAATATTACGAAACGTAGTAAACACAATAAGAGGCACTATCTTACAGGAGTGAGATACTAAGCAGAGGCTTGGCACAGCAAAAAGTTAACGCTATCCGAAACTTTTGTTCCTGACTAAGTCGACCACGCCGAGTTCAAAAATCCACATCTCAATGTCTGAAAATGAGTTTGAGAGGTAGGAATTATCGACAAAGTTCGTACTCGGAAAATCTAACTTTTTTTCTAGGCGTCCAAACCCTATAAAAGTATGATTCTTGATCGTCTCGACGAGATAAGACTTTTTGCAGTTGGGACTGTCCTATGAAACTCAAAACCGACAAAGTTATAGGCATTTGTTTCAGAAAAATGGCCGTCCTGAAAAACATTCCCATTAAGTCACACTTTTTTATTGTTCGGACATAGCCGAATTTTGGGTGTTTCATGGCCAAAAAGTGACTATGTTCAAGAAAAATATGACTTCCGATAACACATTGTTTTCTCAACGGAAATCGATAGAGGGGTTCAGGACGAGCATTTAATTCCCCTGGCACTTTTTCTGAAAGTGCCTACATCATGGTGCAAAAGACGTT
>JACMIF010004037.1:0-13158 GCA_014805445.1 Diplogasteroides magnus | reverse complement strand
GAGGTGTCATACTTCTCAGGGGTTCTAAGGGGCTCTAGTAGAGTGACATATTTTAATTTCAGGCAAATCAAAAATACTTTCGGGAATTTGGCCACAATCCGCTAAATCGTCTCGCCGCTTATGTGACCGGCCTCATATGATAATGAAAGACTTGCATATTCTGACCGACATCAAAGATTACTAATGCAAAAAATATAATAAAATGAACTTACTGGTCCAACGAAGAGATGTGTCAACGACGTTATCATGTCACAGACAGCGAATGCAATCAGTAAATATCGATAGTCCCCGATTTTCTAACATCATCATGCTTTTTGAATGGGGTTTGTGCTGCCAAAACACACCTTTCTGTTCGTTTGCAGCATCACCGCAATCATGAATGAGTTTGCCAGTGCTGAAAGTAGAGCAGTGGTAGAAAAGAAAATGGTGTCGTATGGTTCCGTATAAGACCAGGAGGTCCAGAGATGGCGACTCATCCTCACTGCAGTGAACGTCGGTGCGATGACACGCTTCTAGCCAAACTTCGACAAACAACATGTTTTCGCCGTTCGACTTTTTTTAAAATTTATGAACGACGACGTCAAAGCAACATGCGAAAATCAGCGGACCGAAACATTCTTTGAGAAACGCAATGCATACGAACAATTGCGGCCTGTGTAAATATTGTATGACGATTTGCATTGAAATAACTATTCTATAGATACTTCGAATTTGGAAAAGGCAAGTAGTGCATCTGTGTTTTTGGCAGTGGAGGGATGGGGAAGACCCATTGCAGTGCTCACCATTGCGTTTGTGCTTGTGACTGATATTTTTATAATTCCGTTGAAGATAAGGGCGTTCGACTGACAGATTCTCACTTGTTCATAAATAAAAGCATCATTCATATTTTATAAGTCATATTCACTCCATTCATTGATTGGCTTGTTTCCTTAGCGGCTGTGTTTTGATGAATATTATTGCATGTTTCCTTCGTAGTGGTTGAGATGACGATTCATTCTCAGTATCTATTCCTAAAACTTTGGGCTGACGCGTAAAAGAGAGTGATTTGGAAGGTAATAGGGGAGACAGGAGAGAAATTCGAAAAGGTTGATTTGGCTTTTGACACTTAATTGTGCCAAATCACACGCGCTCAGTCACATGCAGTCGTTTCGGGTGTTTCAGCATGCGCATTCGTATTAAAAACCCCAATGAAAAACCACTCGGAGTCGTTGTGCAAATAAATATCCCTTTGTGGCTTTAATGCAATAGGAGCATATGACATTGCGTATGAACGCTATATGTTGTCGTTGCTGAGTAACGTTTCTTAAAACGGCAAAAGCCAAATCTCTGAATCTCGTGCCATTGATAAATATTCGAACGTTGGCGAAATATTTTATCAAGAACACTGTTACTCTGCGTTCCCGACCTTGATAAATAAGATATCTGTCTACGATAAGGGATCCGTCTAGAATACTTTACACTTCTACATAGTGGGAAGCATTTTCAGTGATTTCGTCTCTCCCGGAACAAATTTTTAAGACTCGCAATTCTCTTGTGTTGGTCGGTAATTTTCTATTATAGCAGACGTATAAGCTTCACTTATATGGAGAGATGGAGAGAAAGTTTCTTTGGAAATAATATGTTTTGAGATGTGAAAATTAATTATTTGAAACGGAATCCTCAAATTCATCTTCATCGCCAAGCACCTAAAACAGTAGTTTATTCAACACTCAATAAACTCTAATGTATTACCTTATTGATTGCATGAAGTCTTTCCTCCAGCTTGGAACGTTCATCAGCAAGTGTCAGTCTCTCCTGAAATCGAAATATTCGTTGGCTTTTCACATGATGAATTCACCTCTTCGGCATCTCCTCTTAATTCGATCATCTCATATCCTCCTTCGCCGTCAAACTTTAGCATGTGCGTGTGGAATTTCCTGCATCGTTTTTGCATGAATTTCAATACATTGTCGTTTATATTGGTTGGTTTACCCTAAATCCAAGTTTTCAGCTCATTCGGTAACCAAAGGTCGAAAAGTTGTGCAAAGGGTTTGGCCTGTGGAGGTCCACCATTAAGGAAGATCTCTGATAATGCAGTAATCTTCATACAAGAGAGAAGGTCGATGTGTAACAGTGAGAAGTGTGATGTCGGCGTCTTTGATTGCCTGTATGAACACGTTTCCATTTTCTATATATTGTTGTGCTATACCTGATAGATGTCGCCCTCCACGTCGATTGACACAGCTGATGTGCATTCATCGAGAAGCGCGTACTGAGGTCTGAACATTTTCTGCATATTTACTTACTAGCGACCTCCAAACGAATACATACTATTCAAAAATGAAAGTGCATTATCTTTCTCTAATTTATTGCGAACGGTTGTCTATGTGATGTGCGAGGCAATCGCTCGCAAAGTATTAAAGAAAGAGAATGCACTTTGGTAATGGAATAGTATTCCTTTGGAAGTCTCTATTACGTACTGGTGATAGAACACGCGAGCAAGTCCCATTCTTTGCTTCTCTCCTCCAGAAAGAACATCCATCCAGTCAGACTTTGCGTCCCAGCCTGATATTATTTTAAAAATTGTCCATTATTTTTTCGCCTACCTCCTTCTCTTTCCACAATGTGGAAGAGATGAACTTTTCTGAGAATGAAAGCCAAATAGTCATCTGTCACTCCACGCTTTTTCATGTGCCAAGTGGTTTCGGGGTAGATCACCTGACAGAATGACAACTGTCAGTAGCGAAAAACTTTTGATGAAACCAATGCCTACTCAGAACATATTTTTCGCAAAGAATAGAGTCATAGCCTCCATAAATTATAGACACATATCCACTTTGTAAGCAATAGGGTTGGCAGTTTGACTACTTTGTGGAATATGTTTGACAGGGGTTATATTTTCGAATAAATGTTGGCATTGAAACATACATATCCCATAAAGTAGTTAAAACGCCAACCATAGTAGACACGCTACATTAGACCCACTTGATCGCGTAGCGTTCCAAGAGTCATGTAAGGTCTCTGTGGAATCAAGTACATCCTCTCCTTCCGGGGCATTTGTAGCGATCCTCTGGCATACTCAACAAATTTTTTTGAATTGATACTATAAAAACCTGTAGACTGGCCACAACCCTCCGAGGATTCTAAACAGGGAACTCTTTCCGCAACCGTTTGGTCCCGAAATCAAGACGTGCATTTCTGGGACGATCTGCAGAAAAAATATTTTATGTCGTGAGCAGGGTGGGGGTTATGAGCAATCTCGAGCAATGAGAAATTCGTGAGCAACGTTGTTCGAGTGACCGGTTGCTCGAATTACTCATTTACAAATGAGAAATGAGCGAAAATGAGCGACGACTCCACCGTGCGGCCTATGAGATGATGGGGGAAATCAGGGATTTACTCGAGTGAGATCGCTCATTTGGATATGAAGGACGTCGCTCAAATGAAAATGAAGAACGTTGCTCGAGTGACGTTGCTCATTCAGAAATGAGCAATCACTCATAACCCCCACCCTGGTCGTGAGTAGTGTGGGGAAAATAAGGCAGTTATTGACAGCGGTTTTTCTAGCTGTCTCAACTTCATTCAGAGCGGTCGTCGCTCGCTGCGCGGTGATGCCCGTTAGGGATGAAGTTGAGACTTCTGGAAAAACGGCTGTCAATATAATTGCCCTCCTGTCCCCATCCTAGTCGTGAGACTACTTGCTTACATGGATACTCATGGACCGGACAACAACATCTCCAGTAGGAGTCACAACAGGAACCGCATCTAGGACTATCGATCCATCATCTAAACGTGTCTTTATCGCAATGAAACAAATTCAATTCTCCTGACCAGATTGGCTGATTTCTCCCTTGATCAGACTAGTGTCGAATCGCTCAACGGCCCTTGCAGCCGCGTTGCTGCCTAGGAAAAATGATGTTTGTATGGTCTGCAGTAGGGGTCTCTTACCGCGACGTTATTGACAGCCGGTGACCTCATAGCTGTCGATTCATACCTAGCGATCGTCATTAAAAGTGAGAGATGACCGCTAGGTATGGGGCTAGACGACTAGGAGGTCACAGGCTGTCAATAACGTTTCGATAAGAGAACCCTAAGCAACCAACCATCTGCAGTTTCGCCCGTTCGCTGGTATCTGCCTTTCTTTGCCTCAGCGAACACCTGTGAGCAATATTATTCACCATGAACTTTAAGGCTTTATATAATATCTTTGATCTTACCTTAAACATCTCGTGCACTCGAGAAGTGTATCCGGCAAGTTCCGCGATCTGTGAATGAAATTTGGTAAGGGGTCGCTAATGGGACGTTATTGAAAGCCGTTCATTTCAAGCAGTCTAAGTTCATTCCTAGCTGTTGTCTCTGAGAAGGGAGAGGCGACCGCTGGGAATGAAGTTAGACGGCTGGAAATATAAGGCTGTCCATATCTGAGTCAATTCACGGTCTCTATTCTCATTCATATCATCCATTCTATCGGAGGGAGACATGAACGGTCCGACAAGATTAGACGAATGAGAAATGGAATTACGTTTTTGAAGCCCTTGTTCTCACCTCCTTGTAACTTGTCATTAATCGCTCTGCTGCATCTGCGAAGTTCGCTAGTAGATTTTTGGCTGTGGTGAAGCTTCGCGTTCTCTCCGACACTCCGCCGTCTGATTCGCTAGACTCTGATGAAAAGCGGATGATTTTCAGTCTATGAAGAATTCTGAATGAAGAATCCTGCATACCTCCGCCGCTTGTCGTGGCGTATTCAGATGCTGAAAGTATTGGCAATGCGATCATGAGCATTCCAGAACCTGACCAGACGTACTTCATCAAAAATTGCTCTGCAATAGCATTGTAAATCGGTGAAACGATGGGTTATCGTTGCAATTCCACGCCTAGAATGATACTAGGTGTTCTAAATCGGTAGTAAAGTGTATTTATCATTCGTCTAATACACTCGGAGCCGTTGTCTATCAAAGTCAGAGTCTACCGCTCCGCTCAGATAAGATGAATGAGAAATGGGCTTTACTACTGATTTAGAAACCCTGACGCATATACTGACCGAACATTATGTAAGGAATGCGCTTCCTGTAAATGGTAGACATCTGTTCGCACAGGCGTTTGAAAGCAGTTGAAAGTTGTTTATTCTCCGCCTCATGTCCATTGTAGAAAGCGATTTCCTCACTGAACAGCAAAACCATCACTATTTTTGATTGCAATATTGCATCTGTTACAGTTCGTAGTTTGACTGCTTTATGGGCCATTTTTCACAGAGATCTCCAAATACACATATAGTAGCGTTGAAACATAACCCATAAAGTAGTCAAACTACCAACGAAAAAAGCTGTTTAGGTATTACCTGTTCATGATTATCCTTGAGTGAAGATATCGCAGATGGCCTTTCCTCTTCGCTTCTTCGGCAACCATAGGGCCAAATCTATTTTTGAATACAACGCAGTGTAATGGTTGCTTGATGTAATGCTAACCTGGGTGACACCGCTCGTAGGACCAGTGCCGTAAGAAAGATTGTGAACGGTCCAAGAAGGATCATGTTAAAGATCGATGCGATTCCCGCACCACGACTCACGGCCAGGGAAAGTAACGCGAGACTAAGAATTGAAGAGTTGTGACAGTCGGGATCATTATATCACCTTATAATACCCATGTCCAGGACGGGCTTGGTAAGCTGAGAGTAGAGATGAGCGACCGATTGCGAGAACATTGTGATGTCTTCAGTCAAACACTGATCTGCATTGAGCAGCCGTGAATCCAAGTTTGATACTTGATAGTAGGTCTGGTCCTTAATGGTCCCTTTCTTTTTCTTATTCCACACACGGTTTGATACGGTAACTTCTGACAGTATAACTGTCGCTGGTGACTAACTGTCACCAACGAAGTAAATCTGACAGTTCCAATTAAGGTTGGTGCATTTCGATGATTTACTGACAGCCGCTCATTCACTTGCCGTCTAACTTCTGTCGGTAACGGGTCGTCTCTACAACGCAGGGACGACCGCTACCGAATGAAGTTAGACGGCGATTGAATTGCCGGCTGTCAGTAATTTATAGAAATTCCCCCACCCTAGTTTCAACGACAGTTTTTTTCTGTGTGCACGCATGCCGCACTGATGACAAAATCACTCACCGCGAAATACTCCTTATATGCATGCTCCGTGAGCCGTTTTCGAAGGGCCAACCCCAGATGAGATTCGAAGAAACGAATCATCGAATTCACAAACGTTGCCGGCAATGCGATCATCTCCCACTGAATTTCAGGGATCGGTACAATATTGATTAGGTCGCGTTACTTTCGCAAGTTGCCAGAAGAACTCCCGGATGTCTTTCTGGACTATCGCCTGAAATTATTTTGGTTTTTAGATAGACTTCCTCTATACAAGCTTTTAGTGCATTTGCCATACGTCTAACCTCTAACCCTGCATTTTGAAGCAATAACTCTCGTGCTTTCTTCCTATGTATGCTTTGAAATACAAGACCAGATTAGATTGGAGATATGCTGGAATTGGCCCAAGTATTTGGGTGAGAATGAAAAAAGGGCGGAGCAATTGGGTCGAACACAAGTGACATGGGTGTTTACATATACGCGGGTTCAATTGGCAAATCTCCATGAAATTTCACTCTCTATAGGACCATTCCTCCTTCATAAATTGTATTGGGTGGCATGCACACAGAAAACACATATGTAAATAATTTGTTGTCTAATGCCTTCTAAATGAGCAATAGTTGTGCTTCGTATATTCCATTGATAAGAAATGTAGTGAAATGATCCCGTATCATTCTACGACAACAAGTGCGCATTGATCACTGGCAAATAACATTTGACCACGTGGCCAGGATGATCCATGTATATTGGCAGTTAGTATGTGAGATTGGGTATGTTTCACGAAAGCCAGGTCTTTGATTTCCCATAGAAACTGCTATCCCTAGTATTGAATTGAAGGACATATTTTACCTTGACCATCTTTCCCTCCAGCGCAGCAACAAAGATAGTCAGGAATGTCCGAGTGATAAGCGTGATTGAATGGGCAGCTGTAAGATGCTCTTTATACTTAAACAAGAGCCATAGAAGCTTACCAATTATGCCGGTTTCCTTGCTAAAAAGACGGGGTATCATAATCTTTAGGAGCGTTCTGAATTGTATCAAGAACTTTAGGCTGAATCTTCGCTTCTTCTTCTTCGCCTACAAAAAGTTGACAAGTTGCATAATTAGTTTAGATATTTCTAACTGGTTCCTCCTCCATTTCTTCTTCAAGTCGAATTCGGAATTCTCCTGCAAGATACAAAATTACATTAGTCTACTGAAGTTGTAACCTAAAATACATACTTGCAGTCACCCGACCGAGATAGAAAGTAGCCATAAGCAGCGCTGCCATACCGCCTCCAGCAATCAGCAACGCTTTCCTGAACTCGATTGATGATATTGAGCTGAGAATTTGAATTTTATGTTAATGTTCCATCCGAAACTGGCCGCTTTCACTTTCTAACCTCCGTCTCACTGGATCCACAGCAATCATGGCCGCTTCCGTCAACAGCTTCGACTGTATCGACATCTCGGTGGTGTGCGATGCCTTGCGAAGTCACGCGAACGCTGAGATGCGCAAAAACAGTGGATTTTTAGAACGGTAGTGCACCGAAATTGGGCGAATGAGAAAAGTACTTCACAACATATTTAGAAATCCTGATTGATAGTATAAAGAAATGAAGATCGACTAAATAATTCAAGTTGAGCGAGGAAATGCCTTGCGCCAGGTTGATACTTTGATGAATGGAGAAAGAGGAGGGAGACGACTGGATGTTATCTATCATTTCTCCTTCTATGCAAGAAAAGAGAACACACTACGAGCTACGATACAACTGGCTGCGAACAGAGTTGAGAGGTGGTGTTTAATGACAACATGTTGCCCCCCCCCCATACGCAATGCCGCATGCACCTAATGCGTATCCATGCATTAAAACTAGTGCTGCGTAAACAAGTATATCTGCTTGGCTAAGAAGGTGCGAGCGGTAATTCTTAAACAAGCTCTTGTTTAACACATATCTTCTGAAAGAGTGGAGCGGAATGCACAGAGGCGCCCGCCCGACAACCACCAACCGCTTCTCCATTGATACTTTATAACAACAAAATCAGTTATTATCTGAGAAAAGAGTTACAAAGACAGAGTAAGGGAGGGAGAGGGGGCGAGTCTCAACTTTCGAGGTCTCTCTGCTGATTTGTTTCGCGCTCATTACCTTTAATATCTCGGCTCAGAGAGAAGATAACGACAAATGAAAAATAGTTTTGTAAAGGAGGCCCAAAGCTTTCCGCCTCGAAAGGCTTTTTACTCTTTCTTTTATTGTTTGCAAAACTACCGTTCTTCCGCAACATTCCCTCACACTAACAGTGTTCTACTAGTGTTGTCCCTCTCCGTCTACGTATATTTCCCATTTCGCCTTCATTCTCCTCGTCGCCCCCCCCCCGAAATGACCTTCCCTTTTCGTTCTTATGCGGAAACCATACTATAAATATCAGTTTATCGTAAGCAACTGCCGTTTCGATAAAGATCATATTTTCTCACCTGATTAATTAAAAATTATTGCTTATTCGATTATACGCTGGTTACTTTACCACGAAAATTGCCTCTTCATAATTATTATTATCCATTATACGTTCTAATGACATTTATCGTTAGCGTTGTTTTTGCGCTAAGGGTAAGAGAATATTTCATATGCCTATTATGCGCCAATCTCATTTTTATGATAACGGCTGATATCTAACATTGTAAAACAAATAATGGATATTGACGAGTGGTTACGCATTTTCGTACACTACATTATTTCCTTTGTCGCACGTCCCTTAGAAATGGTCCATAATGTGAATGTAGCACTATCATCGGAGTTGGACATATTGCGCATCCAGAAGGCCTTTCCTAGTACGAGCATTTCATCTGACCAACGACTTCCATATTCTTGCGCGTTCTCGTACTTTGGTAGTCAATTTTAGACGATACTCATAAGAAGGAGGATATATGGTGTTGGCAGTTACAGTTCAGTTTAGGCAAGAAAATATTAGATTTGTGAGAAAGTAATTTAAGAATTATAACGCATATATTATTTTTTCAGACATTCCCATGGATAGTGGTAAATAAAATATATTGTTAAGAGATTGACGGAAGTTTTTCTCACCGGTTTCCTGAAGGTACCTACGTGGCTCTAGCTGTCGTGTTCTAGATAATTTTATTTCACATATTACGTCGGATATATTCTATATTGTGTATAGTGTAGGTGAAACAAAGTCTATTTATGGTATTTTAATATTATTAAAATAAGCAAGAGAGCTGGCGCAGTAGCTTGTGTCAAAAATAAATAGAGTTTCTGGATTTTCTAGGTCGAACATCTGCCTGCTCCGCGTTCCTCAGTTTTAACGGTCGATAGAGTGCCCACACTTTGAAACTGTACTATAGCCACAGTTTAAACTGTTGCTCGGTGACAGTTTCAAACTGTGAGCACTCCATCGACAGTTTAAACTGTCAAAATTCACAGTTATTTTTCTGCGTGAGCAGCTCTGCGAAGAAGAACAGCGACACATTTGTCGATTTGGAATCCTTGGTATGTTAGCGCAATCTAAATTAAATATTCAATGATTTCAGATGGATGTTCCACAAGCAGACCTCGAATACACCCAAGACCTGTACGAGTCCATATGCAGGGTGTTATACTATATTTCAGGTAGTCATTTTATTAATGAGTCCCAAAATCATATGATTACTTTGACTATGTTTGCAATTATGATATTTAGGATCCACCGCTATGATTGCCAATTGCACTCTTCTATTCATGGTGGCATTCAAATCTCCGCCATTTCTTAGTCCGTACAAGTAAGCATTGCATTCTGCTTTCTAGGGTTAATCACCCCCAAAGGTTTAGGATTCTGTGCTTTGTTGCAAAGTAAAGCTCATATTTCACAGGTATTTCATAGCTAACAATGCCATATCGGAAACAGCGCTGGCATTTGCGTGTTGGTTTCATCAGTGCAGGTATATTGCTGATAGAGCAATAATATTATTTGTGTATGAATATGTAAGTGAGATGTTTTATTATGTCGAGAAAGATCCGCTGACAGCCCAACTCTATATGTATTCTTTCACAATTGAAAGTTGAACGTTTCCTATCATAAGAGGCTCACTGCTAATTTATCTAACTCTGATTGAAACAATTATGACTCAAGGTTGAATTAGGAGTAAACAAAAGTAAATCAACCTTACTAATAAAACATCACTTCGTTGAAGCCATAATATGAATGCACTGAATTGATCTTAGGATAATCCCTAACAAGTGGGCGTTTGCGTACGTCGCCATGGGACCCAGTGCGCACTTCGGAGAGCATGTAAACTGCGGTTTTTTAACTTCATTCATTAGGAAACTGCTGGTCAAATCTGTTGCGGGCGGTCGCCTGCAAGAGTTTAGACCAGGAGTCACGTTCGCCAGTTCAATGACTGTGAATTCTTCAGGTCTCATACCATTCGTATGTCCTCCAGTTGCACTCCTTGTTCTTCATTTTTCTGTGCTTCCCGGTGAGAGCTAAATAGCTTATATCTATTAGGTTGATCGGAAAGTTCTTGTGAATTCATTCAAAGCGACGTAGCTTTATTATAGATATTATTGAAAAAAAAGTTGATTCATAACACAATGATATCACAGATTCACTTCGCATATCGATACTACGTCCTCACGCGACCTGCTCCGAAGATAAGATCCGTGCTATTGACGATATTCTTGATTTGGCTGGCGCCGTTGGCACAATTGGTGGGCTCCTCAGTAAAAATAGCCTCATGGTTGCATGCCTCGTACAATGTTTTTTCAACTTTGTAAATATACAATGATTAGCTATTATAATGGGTAATATCAAGAGATATCCAAATCAATAGGTAACAACAACGGGTGTGTGGTAGATGAATGAAATAGTGAGGAAGGGAGGCAACTGGCGATAATATCTCACGATAAGGTGTTTTCAGTTGATATTCCTGCCATCAGAAGCTGAGCCAAGCAGAATTAGGGAATATTTGCGTCAGAACAAGCCATACTACTTCCCGTATCTGGACAAATACGTCATCAGTGGTCAGAGTCAATATCAACTGACATTTTTTTCTCACAGCTTTTGTCCATCACATGGGAGAGAGACAACCGATCCGAGAACGACAAAACATTATACTTCTGTTTGCTTTCCATACGCTAGTTAGAGAGATTGGAAAAGGACGATTAAAGGCGCGCACATGTTGTGGAACTACGGGACCATCTTCACCATGCTCTCTATTCTCGTTCCAATGTTTCCCATTTACATCGTCGTCTTCATTTTATACAGAAAAATGCACGGCTTCCTGGATTCGAGGGGAGGTTCACAGGTGAGCTGAAAAAATCACTTTTCTTTCGAGAAAGTAAGTTGACAGAGTTGACTTTGCTACCACTCGTTGGCAAAATCAAGTCTAACATCTCAGAGAACAAGGTTTTATGTCGGTAAATTCGGTAAATGCGAAAGTAAAAGTCGACCACAGGCGCAGGTCTGTGGGCGTAAAAATTGATGACGCATCGAGAAATATCTATCATTATTCAGTCGTTCGGCGAGAGCACTAGGAGAGGACACAAGAGTCTACTAAAAGTAAGTGTAGATATAGCTGACGTATGTATTTGTGGTCCGAGATTACCTTAGTAGAAATACGATTAGAGCAAATTAGTGAAAGATGAGACAAAGCACATTCCTTCTCTCTAATGCAATGCAATGCCATGCACTTGCCATTCTTTCTGTCTTCATCAATGCAGAATTTCTTGAGAATATTGTAGGTATTTCAATTATAGTTCACTGTAGCCTGAAGTTACTGAAAAATGTAAGACAATACCGAATCAGATGGATTTGTTGCATGAATGAAATTCTAAGTTCGGAATTGAGGCTTTGACAATCCAAGCCATACTACCCTTCTTCATTATCTTTCCTCCCATGGGACTCTACATCGCATACCACATTGAGCTAATACAGTTCACTTTTATAGAGTGAGTTAAGAATTTTATTCTATATTTTTGCGTTTTCTTTATTTTTATTTATTTCAGATATCTGCCATTCCTCATGGCTTCATTTTTTGCTGCCGCAAACCCACTCATCTCACTGTGCTTCATTCGGCCTTACAGGTACGCATTCTCTTAATGTTATCTTTTCAAATTTATCTAATCTTTTCTAATATAATTTATATTAATTAATTCTATATTCTAATATCTACTTATATAATAAATGGCTATCGGCTCCTTATGTATGTCTGTCCCGCTTACTATTACGAAATCGCGGGTAGCGTAATATTGCGCAATTGCGAAACACTTTTGCAAAATCGCGCCGCGTAGCGGCGCGCAGTCCGGCTGGTAAATTTATATAATAATAATGTTATCTTTTCCAATATTTCCTCGTATAGTCGGAGAAGCGATTGCGCAGAATGGTCTATTACAGAGAAATAGATCGATACTTATCGGGGCGATTCAAGTTTTGTCGCTTGAGTGAGAAAATGCTAATCCACTAATTTGAAATGTGTTCAGAGTCGCCCTTCTCAAAGGTCTCCTGGTGAACGTACTCAACGCTCCATCAACCGAGCATACTTCTCATTGGAGCACGAAAAAGATCCAGAGCACCATTCCCCAAATATCGATAACAGCGATTAATTAATAGAGCTTCGAAATGTGCATTTTTTCGTTCTTGCTTTCAGTAAAATTCTAAAATCTGCCGAAATTTTCTGAACGAAACATCATTTTTGTCATAGATTGTAATCGCATCCGAGATGTCGTTCTGCGTGTTGATTTTTGGCCAATACGGGCCAAGTGGTCAGCGAATTCCACATTTTTCAACTATTAGGTTGGGGAGAAAGTCTTGCACACTTTTTAAAAACACATCTATCTTTACTTAGAGAAGTTGCTCAATTCCAATGTGTGTGGTTATGTATATTAGGGTGTTCCATAAGTCTTTGTGCACTCACTTTTTCTTGTAGCTTCTATGCAAAATACTTGTAGGTACCCTATATCAGACCACACCTATTCGCACCTCCTTTGGATTATTACGCAATAGCGCGCCTTGGCGCGATTTTTCGAACATTGCCGCCTCAAGCCAGTTATGCCCAACACATTGCATTTCGCATCGCCATAATTCGGGGAGAAGAGAAAGAAAATAAGTGTC
>JACMIF010004036.1:0-13159 GCA_014805445.1 Diplogasteroides magnus | reverse complement strand
TGTGGTCTAGAATATACATGAAAAATTTCAGAAGTTTTCGAAAACTGAGAGCTGAGATATCTGAGAAAGGAGAGTGGACGGAGACTTATTATCGATACTGTATCTTTGTTGATGTGAGCATAAATTCCAGTTAGTGCAATGACCTGCAAGTGAGTAGCGTATGAGTAGCGCTGATTATCTGAATTTATAGAGAAGACTTGAAACATATCTGAAATTCCATATCAGAGAATAAGTATTCTCTGAACTTTGGGGCAAACAGACGTGTTCACAGATTTTAATAGTCTCGAGTGAAACATTATTATACAATATACCTCCAAATGTCTCCAAAGATCTTGATGCAGCATAATAGACTTGTCACAAAGGACACAGACTCGAAGTATGTATTGTGAGGTCTCCTTATGGCAAAAACATAATCAATTCGAGCATGGTATTGTGCCATTGTAGATCCCTCATTGCGACTTACGATCTTCGTCTTCATCAATGAGAATGCTGTTTGAGATTATAATCCTCGGATGTTCCACTGTTATTTGCTTGAACTCCACGGCCGACAATCCCATCAACGTGAAGAAGATGATGACGATAAGCCACTCGCAGAGGGCGGCGACTGTGTGAGCGACGAAGTACTGAAAGCGGAGTGCATTCTTTTGTTATATACCAAAAATCTCAGGAATTATGCTGACGTAGTAAGGCTTAGTGCGCGAGAATGATTATGTTTCATGAAAGCCATAACTATCACTGAAACATAAGGAACCTTACATGCAAAATGCCCCAAATACAATTCGTAGCATTCATTCTAAACGCTCGTGATTCAACTCGTGGTTTCCCGTTTTCAATAAAATTCTATGCTTTTGTCTACCACTCTTGATTCACTGAATCTCCCGTCACACTCTCACCGTCAAAGCTCGGGCTTGAAGCATGATTACTACTCTGCGGCCGACACTCACCGGTGATTCCGGTCCGATGAGCCAAGGCTTGTAGTCGTTGACGTCGAGATCGTAAAACGGGAATGAACAGTCGTGTAGTGACGGCCAAGCCGACTCAAAATGCATCAAATTGTGCAGTGTTTGCTTCTGAGGGAATCAGGCAACTATTTGGAAAAAAACTCACGAAGACAACACAACAACGCGAGCGCTACACCGATTCCCGCTCGAAGATACAGCAGCCAATCAGGAGACATTCTGAAAAATGCGCCTTTTTATGAAAAAAAATCCACATATGCGAGTAGATTGAGAAATAATGAATACAATGATTAGGTCCCAGAGAGGCGGGGATAGGCTGAATTTTAAATTGATTTAAGAATGTCCTTTTCTCTTCACAAGCGGTTGGGACATACTTTGAAGCGATGGCAACATCAAAAATTGATAATTTTACCTTGGCCTGAGCATGTACATGAGATAGAGCTGTCCCAACGCATACAGGAGGAACCAGAAGAAGGTTCCCAAGGTGAACACCACGTGAATGATGAAGTGGGCTCGGGCCTGCAATCTTTCGTAGCTCCTGCATTGTAGGCCCAGCACTCGAAACTACCCTGGACACCGGAGTAAGAGAGTTTTAACGGCCATTATTATGCGCGAGCAAACTGATTTTCGCTGTCCGTATGAATGGGTCTTCATGGTAGTGGTTCAGCACAAAACTGTATTGGTATGTAATAAGTACAGTCGGCGTGGCGATCTCTGTTAAGAGACGTTATTTTTCGCCTCAACCTAAAATCAACCTTTCTGACACATGCGGCGGATTTTAGAAATTTATCGTGATATTTGGGTGTGGTAGGGTGTCCCATAAGTCTTGTCGCATTTTTAGTAAAAATTCAAGTAAAAAATTTTCTTTGTCGGAAGAATCAAGATGTTTTTTTTAGCATTTGGTCTGAAAAATTCGTAATCGCTTTTAAAAATCAATTTTGCCCATATACTTTGATCGATTTCAAACACATCGTAGAGGACTTTAAAAGGAAGAAAATACCTGTTTTGGGCACAGCCGATCTTTCTATACGTTAGCAGATCATTGACTCACACTAAAGGATGCAATCCCGAGGATACCAATCGCCGTGAACTCGCCAGTGAGCATGAGTCGATAGGAGATGTTCTTCCACCAGACGTCGGTCCGTCTATGTAGAACAAGGGTGTAAACTTCAATAAATGTTAACAGAATTTAAAATTCACCCTCGTCTCACCGCCATGGTCGTAATATCCCAGGACATAAATTTAAAAAAAACTCTAAGAAACCAATTCAAAACTCGGGCGGAGAATGGCAGCGTCATGAACATTTGCTTCAAAAAGGTGAAATAGACAGACGCGCCATCATTATTTGCATCATTCTCACGACGCATTTGTGAATTCATCATTTAAAAATCTGAGAATTTCACTGCGAATGTACGCTGTTGTCCTTCGCCTAAAAAACTCACTTCATCGCGCACTCATAAAACTCAACGACATGGAGGTGGCGCATATAGCAGCCGATACCGACTGGAAAGGGAAAGTTAACAGCACAAAACTGGAAACATACTATTATACTTACAGAAGAAGGAAAACAGGGAAAGACCAAAAGTGAAGATGCATGACTCCGGAGGAAAGACGCCACCATCACTGAATAAAATGAGTCACAATATTACGCATTCTTTCTGAGCTGGTATAATATGTAATACCTGGTACGCTCCTTAAATACATATATTGACCGACTGTCTGTCTCATTTTACATGCTATTTCAACGTTTTGCTACCCGGCGCTGGTGAAGCTGGATATGTTTCAATTGTGAGATAAAAGTGCAGTCGGCATTATACGAAGCAATATCACGCATGTTCAGGCATGAATATTTGCAATTTATAATAGATCAATTGAAACATAGACATATGTCAGTGACCTTACGAACGGGAGAAAAGCAGCAACGTGGCCGAGGCGCGCTCCAATGACGTTCCTGAATAGAAAATACTGGTGAAATTATGTCCACTGCGGTTGATTCTACCAGAAAACTTCGTGGGGATTTTCACTGCGTTTTGATTATGGTTTATGGTCCATCGTGAAAATCTGGTGATGTTTTGCTCAGCCTGGACACGCGGATGGACTAGAATGAAAACAAGGAACAATCCTTACGTAGTAATTAATATACTGATAGCAAGAGCGGCTCCCACTGGTGGAATCATCCATATGTAATCTGATGTGAAATGCTTTCTATATGTAGAACTGCTGAAACATAAGACGAATCACGTATAGAGACGATTAATGCGACGAAATAGCATGTAAATATGAGAGAGTAACCGTCTAACAGTCATGAAATCAGGGGTAGCTTTCGTACTCGGAATATCAGTCCAGTTTACATGAATAATACAGCGGTGTTTGAAGAGAGAAGAGAGAGGTCAGACAGAAGCTGTTCATATATGCAATACGGAAACTATAATATTATATAATCTTCGCTTGTGTTTTGAGTGTTTCTCAATAAAAAATATGCAATACAAAAATTATATAAATTATTCGGCCGCCTTGTTCTTGGCATATTACTGTGGGCTACGATGTTTTTTTCCCTTTGACTCTTTCTCTTAAGCGAGGAAGAAATAGAGAAAACTGCCGGGGAGGGAGTGCGTGTTAGGGAACACATTACGGAATTTCTGACCTCCTCAATCTCGTCGGAGCGGTCGTCTCTCATTTCATGGGTGATCTCTCGGAAGCGATTGGGGGGGGGTGGTTGTAAATTCCATAATGTGGTCTCTAGTGAGTAGTGTTATCTGTTGTCTGTTGTTAGTTTTGCAAGCGAGCCTAGGCAATTTCAGGAAGAAGATTGTATCACCCGGAGATGTTTTTGAGTGATAATTCTGTCTCATCAGTAGTGTGGGCACGCTCGAACGTTTTAGCAAAACACCACTATTCTTTGTGTCTGCATCGTTTCCTCCCCTCTCTCTTTCGCGAAAAGACGACCGACGACGAATGAAATGAGACGATGAGAGATTAAGATCGACCATTGTGATCGTCTCGCCAACTAACTCATTCCGTGAGGTTGTATCTTCGCAAAAAGGCGACCAGGAGGAAATTACGCAGACACAAAGAATGATGGCGCTTTGCTGAAACGATCGAACGTACCCACACTGCTCAACAGTGAGCAGACTCTTTCCGGGGTCCATGTCAAAAAGCCCCATGACCTTTTTTGGCCTCTCTATAAAAGGCCCCCGTGATTTAGCATCAAAAGCCCCCCCTATCAAATGTATTGACAATGAACCCCGTCGTTCATCAGATTTCATCTCTTCGACCATAAACCATTAACAAGATCTTCTGAGAGAGTGGGCAGAATGGACAGAGGGGCACTACAGCACTAGTCGCAAATCTTGATGAAAACTTTTTTCCTGACTAAATTGCCCCCACTGATTACGTCCTTCATTTAGCATTAAAATGCTTCAATTTTATACTATGGTAATATATTTTCCATAAATATCCATTTGAAACTTACAAAGATTTTTCCTGGGAAAAATATCATTTGTGACGCATAAAAGACCAAGATTATTGGAATCTCCATATCGGAATCTATCTATTTGATTGGCCCATATGTAATTCACACTATCTTTAAAAATGTAATATCTTCACCTCGGCAAAAGGCATTGCTATGTCGCTTGGCCTATCATGAGGTGGGGCCATACCGTGCTCCTTGGCGACTTCTCTCACCCTCCTTCTCTACACTCCCACCGGGCGATTTTTTTCAAAATTGGCAGGCCCGTGATTTTCGGACCACATTTTTTGGATTTTTGACCCCTTTCTTCGTGGAATAGAGCTTTGGATTAGAGGAATGCCTGCTTGGGCATTCCAATCTTGAATAATATCCAAGAACGAGGGGCAGTCACTCCAATCAGCCCCCCCCAAGCGACACGCGCGAAGATTCGTTGCAAGTTGTTGCATAGTAAAAAAAAGAAGCATAAAATCTAAGTTTTCTAAATTTTGTATAAAAGAGCATTTATCATTACTTTTAACACCGCGGAGCGGTTGACTCGACATATGTATGATAGATAACAACTCCGAGACGATTAGAGGCATGAGAAATACACCTTTTTGCGATTCAACTGAATATGAATGGAGGGCACGGCCCTCGTATTCGTCCTGTCGTGGGGATTTCATCAGCCAACACATATAATTACAGAAAAGCGATTCATGTTTATCGTTTCATGACATCGTAATCTTCCTGGTTGCTATCGAGATACTTGCGAACGACTTCGTTGCGCTAAGTTTGTGTGACTGTCTCCAGCAGAGAATCTGCTTTGCTGTGTGACGGAATTGCCCGACAACTGTGATAAGCACAAGAGCGTCCACTGCAGGACAGATGGGTGTGAGCAGACATGAAAGTTTTTCTCGTTATCACCATATAAACTAAAAAAGGTGATAAACGGTCAAAGAAGCTGTTCGCATATCGCATAAAATAATTTTGTAACGAACAGAGTTGTTAAAGCGTCTTCGAAAAGAAATTTTACTTTGACAAAGATCTTCGGGCTCAAAACCACAGACCTGATATGTTGCCTATATCGGCATAGCCGCAGTTCAAGAAGGGCAGAACGAGCAAGAAGAAGACGGGAATGCATGAGAAGCAACACGGAATGAGGGTCTGATTTGTCCCAAATGTGAAACCAAACAATCGTTCCAAATACCTGAAGCAAAAGCGCCTTGAATAGCTGCTTCTGCAAATGCCTGGTTCTTGCACTCATAACCTCGACGTTCCTGAAAGGCATCCTTCAATGAATTCAAGTATTATGCAAGTACAATGAATTGATATATGGAGTACGAACATACTCTCAATTTCGAACTCTCTCATTTGCATGCTATTTTGTCGTTCTCTGACAAGTAGTCGCGATTTTAAATAGGGTTCCTGGGCAACATATAGCGACTGACTTTCAACTCATTCTCGGTTAAAATGATTGCTAAAACGATTTTAAACATACTTTACTACGGATTTATTATAGAAACGCAAATGGATACCTGAGAGATCGTGATATCGCATATATGCACAGGCACACAACAATTGCGGGTCCCATGAAGAATGCAAATGTAGCTAGTGTTCCAATACACGTGCCGACTCTCCACTCACTGTAGACACCCGCGACATCAGGCTTCTGAAATTGCACTAATATCCTGCAAAATAGCCATCTTCTTTTATATTATATTATAGATATAGACATAAATGCATACTTTGTATACATACGCAATGAATCCGCTATCCTTCGCTCTCAGGTCAATTCCGTGCGTTTGCAACATATCAGAATCCGCATATGATCTTCAAAAGTACGAACTTTTTGTTCTGTTTATGATTACTTTCAACCTCAGTTCGTCAGAGGCGCCTCCCATTGCGTAAGTGATCGAGGGTGGAATTATGAGGAAGATAACGTTGACGACAATGGCAATGTGAGACCATTGCATGTTCTTAGCAATCGGTGGTTTTCGGTTGCTGAAACGGTCATTGGTCGGTTTTCTGCCATTCTGGTTCGTATGGCGCACATTGGTAAGATAACAAGATTGAATAGTTTACAGCTCTGCGAAAAGGCTCGTGGTCTTTGGTCCTCTGTTCATTACTCTGTTTTTTTCTGGCGCGCATGTCCGTGATACACTTGATTATGGCTCACTTGGACAGTGCCAGATATCTATAGATGAAATGGAACGCCAGAATAATCAACGTTTGGTAGTAGCCCATCAGGTAGATCAGCGAGACTAGCGTACCACCTCAAGTCCAACTTGATCCTGGATCGAATCATAAAGTTCACCTGATTTAGGGAAAACCGGCGAAAAGAGCCAGAGACCATACGGTGTTATGTGTACCAGCTGCATTTTTATTTACGAAAAATAAATATGCATTTCTTAAATACCGGTTGCACTACCACAAGGGTCAGTGTGTGACAAATGGAGAAAACGGCCAGGATGATACGATAACCGCCTGTTAAATATACTTTGTCTAGAAGCAATGCAATTGTTATGGCATCTTTCGTGATTAGTTTTCTCAAGTCGTTATTTTCCAAAAAAACGGTTGTCTCTTTTAATGAGAAGCACACGGACAACAACGATGAGCAATATTCAATTGAATCCTACCCTACTTTGCCTGCCCTACTACCGTACAACCAACATTTTTCGGGACAAGTCCCGTATAATACGAATTATACTGTATTTTTCCGTTTTTTGCCTGTAATTGGCTCGTATCAACTCCAAATATTTTTTGAACAATTACATCGTGTTCTACATCATCTATTCGTACGTGATACATCACATATTTTATTTCTTCCTGTGGAAGTGGCCAGAATTTTTAAAAGAAAGTCGGCCTACAATTAATACCAAATTCGGAATGCTCCAATTTGGTCAGTTTTAGTCTGAATCAGTTGAATCTTGTTCGTTAACGACGTTGAAATCGTTAGTAGTATATTCCAACATAAACTGACCAAATTGGAGCATTCTGAATTTGGTATAAATTGTAGGCCGACTTTCTATTAAAAATTCTGGCTACCTCCACACGAAGAAATAAAATATGTGATGTATCACGTCCGAATCGAAATATCATGTAGAACATGATGGAATTGTTCAAAAAATATTTGGAGTTGATACGAGCCTTTTACAATCAAAATACGGAAAAATACGGTATTTGTCCCGAAAAAATGTTGGTCGGACGATAGGTACTCACCAATTCCGGTCGACCGAACTTTCACAAGGACTAGCAATAGTAGTCCGTTGGTTAGTAGTGAAACGAGACCAAGAAATGCATAGTAGAGGAAGTGGAACGGGTAGGAGCGGATCCAAGCGAAAGGCGAAAGAGCAACCATTTGAAAGATTTATTATTGTAGAGCATGGAATATATCCGCGACCTTGAGAAGGAAGTTGAAGAAATCTACAACAATTAATGGCAATTCCATGTACACAGTAATTTGTTGCTTAGGTAGATGGCTTCACAAGAATTTACCGCTAATTTGCTTGTATCGAGTCTCGACCAGAGAGTAATGAGGAATATGACGATTTTATTTCGTTGATGTGAAGGAGAACAGAGTCCGGTGTGTAAAGAATTTTCAACAGCCGTAAATACATGATAATACACATTTGTGAGTCTTTGTATGAAATGTTTTATGAAACTCGTACAAATTTGCGCCTACAAATACTACTTTTAAGTTAAAAAAAGAGCCACAAAGGGAGATATATTTGCATGCACTATCGGGTTCACTTCTCTTCATTTCCCTTCTTTCTCGTCGTCAGAGCGGTCTACTCTGACAAAGAAAGAGTAAGGGAATTGGAGAGAAGTGATCCCGAAAGTACATGTAAATAAATCTCCCTTTGTGGCTCCTTTAATATCGAAATCTGGATCAAATAATTTTCGGGAATTTCGATGTGAGCGTCACGGAGTCATTCAGAGTCACTGTCCGTTTGCGATTCAGAGAAAGACCAAACATTTTACTGATTGTTCTTCGAAATCGTCCGATCACCGTTAACACCACCACCGCATCGAGCGCTGGACAGACCGAGGTCAAGAGGCCTGAAACTTGTCTTGTTTAGCAGAATGTTTGCATGAAGCTAATGGGAACCGGACCAGTAAAATAGGTATGATGAACATATACCTGACACGATGCCTACATCGCCGTATCGGTAATTAGTAAACGGAAGGACGAGAAGAGAGAACACGGGCATGTAAGACAAGCACAGAGGAATCAGGGTCTGAAAGTACCGTTATGTATAGGTAGCTAATTAACGTTCCCTTAGAAGTCTACCAGAATGCGATTTCTGCCTGTGGTAGGAGTTCTAAATCGGCAAAACTGAAGAGCCGGTAGACCAGCATGAAAATTGAAGCTGTTCCACAGTGCATTTGCATTACCGAGTCGGTATACCAAACAACGAGGCTCGCACAGTCGATTCCTCGACCGTTTCAGGACCCCATATCTGTGTAAAAATGGAAATATTCATCATTCACGACCTGAAGTGCTCTCAGCAGTGCTCTAAATAACTGCATCTGCAGCCGGCGCGTCCGTTTTGTGAGATATTCTCCATGACTGAACCTAAAACGACCACGATTTCCTCTTTTTTGTAGACGAAATGTTACGCCAGTGATCGAACAATTACGAAAATGCACGCGGCAACAGCAGCGCCCGTTGTGACGAATATAAACACCACTATTGTGATGCAGATGTAATTTTTAATGTTCCAGTCATAAAGTCCATCCACATTTGGGGTCTAAAAAAATGAGAACTTTGTTTGGGGCACTTGGCATTTGGCAAAGCAATTGACAAATAAAATTTTAATACTTTATAGAGTATAGCGATGAATTGGCTGTCCATTGACCGCAGATCAATTCCGTACATTTCAATTGTATTAGGGTCTGCGAACGACCTAATTTTCCATTAATCATTGACTCTATGTGGGCGATGTTACCGTAATTCATCCGTTGGAAGTGTTGCATAGCACATAATGAGCAGAGGAATGATCATGTAGACAATGTTGGTAACAATTGCAATATGCATCCACTTCAGTTTGTCGGAAATCAACGACCGTCGATTACTACGCATGATGACAATAATTGGTCTTTTTAGATACAAAAAATTACGCGGACAAAGCCAGCACCCTGTATACGAAATGGAACGCAAGAACGATAAATGTTTGAAAATATCCCATTAAATACACTAGAATGGCAACAACGCCTCCTGAACGTTATATTCTCACAAAATAAATTGAAAAGTATCTACCAGTTTTGTTGAACCTAGAAGAGAAAAGCCACAGGCCGTGCGGGGTAACATGCACAAGCTGAAATTTGACGTTAGACATTTTTGTCGGATAATATTATAACTTGCCGGCTGAACCACCACTAATACGTAGGAAACAAACAATTGGCAAACCGAAAATGTTGCCAAAAGAATTCGATAGTTTCCTGTAAAAATATGTTTAAAAATATAATGAAAACAGTGCCACGACATTATGAGCAAAATAATTTATCTGCTGTTACAAGTCTTTTGCGAGAGCTGATCGATCTTTTCCGCAGCGAATTTTTCAGTCACTTTTTAAAGGTTCATGAAAAGAACAAAAATCGATTTCTCAGAAAATACGATAGCTAAAAATATGGGGATAGGTTCAAAATTTTCTTTACGAGTACACACATAGAAAAACTTTTCCATATATTTTTAAAATTTGTTTGACTTTTCCTGTACCAGGACCATATCACTTCTATGGTAGTCCGTGTGTTAAGAACTTGTTGACTGTGGTGATAATCACAGCAATTGTCATTTTGGACAAAATATGGTATAGATATAACTCTTGACCATGAGACAAGGTACAAAAATGTATATTTAATAAAAATTTGCTCAAATTGAGGGGAGCATGCGGTACTTTATTACCATTTTAGAAACCCTACCCAATAGAACTCCACTAGTTAAGTCTTTACCTAAATCTGACGAATTGACCATTCTTAGAACTATTAGAAGGAGGCCATTCGTTAACGTTGATGCAACTGCGAGAACAAGAAAATAGATAAAGTGGAACGGTTCAGAGTGCGTCCATGCAAACGGAGAGTCGATCATCTGAATATTATCTCAAAATAGCTAGACCATTATGTCAACATTCATCACCTCCAAATTTATATCAAATATTTTATAATTTTACAGGCAGATAACGGTAAATGCAGAAGGACAGCGAAAAAATGAGAAAAGTAGTGGCTGATCAATGTTCTTATTGCAAATGAAATTGAATCAAGTGAAAATGACTCGGTAATTGGAACATTATGAAGCCGCGCCATTTCATCGTTATTAGAAGCAATGAATGGTTATTTGGGGTAATAATTTCGGAATGTGAATAGCAATTCATTCCTTACTCACCGTCCTTGATTAAAGGAGCCATAAAGGGAGATTGTTTCGCATGCACTTTCGGGTTCACTTCTCTCCATTCCCCCCACTTTCTCGTCGTCAGAGCGGTCCACTCTGACAAACATAGAGTAACGGAATTAGAGAGAAGTGAACCCGAAAGTGCATGCAAAACAATCTCCCTTTGTGGCTCCGTTAAAGGTTTCTTAAAGATCAAGCGTGGTGTGAACGAGTGCGCCTTCGAGGAGACCATCACTGCTGGACTGGCAAAGGTCTATGTGCCGGGAAAATGCAATGTATGGATAAAAAAGTTTAAAAAGGATTCCAACGAAAATGCGCGTTTCATTCAAATTTCATTCAAAATGCAGTGCAGGTTTTAATCACTTCCCTGGGGTACCACACACACAACATTTTGGGCCAGCAAAATCATCTTGATTTTTTTTATTTCAGGGCAGGTCCATCTGTTTGGTCATCAATTACCTACATATAACCAGTGTCAAGTGTGTATTGAAGTCTGGTAAGTCTTATCAGTGTTTTTTGCGTGCTTATTGTGCTGTGGACTGCGCCGCCACCAGATCAAATCACTCGGAATACTGCTTATCAGTGTATTATTGAGATGAAACTAAAGGTCGCACTCTCTTCTTTGTCATAGAAAGTTATCGTGCCGTAAACGACTCCACTGCATACACCATTCATATTAAATTTTCAAATATATCTCGCTGAATAAGCTGTCAAGCATTCATACAAAACAGAACAAAAGCTATCAAATATAATACAATATGCATGTAAATCTAAAGGTTTTTTATTCATATTTGAATTCCTACAGCGGTCGTAACCCTGGTCATACGTTTTACTATGAGGCTAATCTGTTCTGAACAAATCGATCCGTTTATGTAGTAGATGTTCGTACATAATGAAAAAATGTATTTTCCAAATACTAGCTGTTCTATTGCTTCAAAGTAGGATCATATTGGATGGTAGGGCTTCAAAAAGAAGTTCCCTCACCCAAAATAACGGGTCTGCACGTCTCCCCAGTAGTACTGTGTACGGTTTTTTGGGGTCTTACATATTGGCCCAGTTTACTGGGGTGTGAAACTCACATCCCCAGTAGTGCTGGGTAGCCCCAGTATACTGTGTCAAAATGTATTAGGTTGAATCACAAGTTCTGGCATATCAATTTTCACATCGAATATCTTCTTCCAACCTGATATTAGCCACTGCCCAGAATTATCATAGACTCCCCACACAAGAGCTCACTAGCTGCCACCATCACCAGCCTATTTCAGAATAACGCGCCGCGGCGCGCTTTTTTGAAGTTGGCCGATTTTCGCTCATTTTCCCCTTTTCGGAGCATTTTGATTCGCCCTGGCTCAGGCAAAAGAGCTACCTCGAAGGTCGAACGCTAAAGTGAGAGCCGCCACCCATGAGCCATTTTCGAGAAACACGCGTCGAAACTTTCGCTTCGATTTTTTCGCGCTAAGTTTCGGATTTTTTTACGCGAAGTGCAGACTTCACTGAGGGACATGCATGCCCATAATGGAAAGTACTTAAGAGATACATTGCACATTATGATTACTAGAATTTCTGGTTGAGGCATAAAAGTGGGCGGAGTCCTGACATGGATGACCTCAGCCACTTTTTCAAAAAAAAAATTTTCATGGGAAAATGACCCACTTTTTCTTGATCCCTACCACCAGGAGAGTAAGAAAAAATAGGTCTTAGAAAATTTTTTTCTGAGACCAACAAAAACTTCTCTCGCTGAATCAGGCTTCAGCGAGAGTCGAGCATGCCGGTATTGTATAGTACTTAAGAAGGTTATTACACAGAATATTTACTAGACTTAATGGTTTAGGCACAATGAGGCGGTGAGCGCCGGAATATGCGAATTTATATCAAAATGGGTTTTCTCAAGCCCGGGGGTTGAAAATTATGTATTTTTTCACTCATTGACGATATCCTCTATTCAATGTGGCAACTTATAGTTGACTATTAGACATACATAAGCACGGCGTGATACCTCTCTGGTTCACCTGCGAGGCCAGAGCAACGGACGAAATGAGACCCATTTGGAGCTCCGCATGTCGTCAAAGTCAGGAAAAACTTCGTAAAAACTTTGAGAGTTGTTCCCATATCTCCATAAAAATCATACATGCACTCTTATATATGAGCTACATTTTGCCTACCGATTGGCACCCAAAAAATTTCTCCGCTGAATTATTGACGAAAAAGTGCCAAAGAATGCCATTTTTTCAAAATGGTCCGATCCTGACCAAACTCCGCCTGTGTGTAGAGGATACCGTGGGTGTAATAAAAATATATAGGGGCACCGATAAAATTGTGAAATACGGCTACAGTGGACAAAAATGTGCGAATGGGTCAATTTCT
>JACMIF010004034.1:0-13160 GCA_014805445.1 Diplogasteroides magnus | reverse complement strand
CCTGCCCCCCCCCCCCCCCCCCCCCGTACGGATTTCCCGCATCGGCTTCCATGTGCTGCGAAAACAGGGTATGGTAGTGGGTGGAAAACGGAAATTTCGGCATCTCTCTGTGAAAACAAAGAGAGATGGCAACAATCATTGCAGTGATTTGAGCCCGAGAGGTGTTTGCACAAAGGTTGGTAATTTGAATACTTTATGGGTTACGTTTCACAGAGGGTATATCTTCAGATATATATTATTCGTGAAGCATAGCCCATAAAGTACACAAATTGACAACAATAGTTCGCATCGCACTTTGCGTACATTCTTCCCTCTTCTCTTTGAAGTCGGGCTGAAATTGGCTGTTTGGATGTGTTGCGAAGTGTCAGAAATTGCCTGACGAGTGCGGCCCGAAAGACAAGGAAAGAGGAGGAAAAGAGAAGAAGAAGAGGCTGTGTAGCCGTGAAGGGCGGCTACGGGACTCATTCGAAAATGCGTTGACGCCTCAATGGAGCAGAGAACGATCATTCATGGAAGAATGTGTCGAACTTGGACAACGAGTTCACAAGCACTTAGTAAGGTTCGCGAGTAGTTTGTGGGTTATGTTTCAATGCTTCTATATACTTGAAGATATAACGTCTGTGAAACATAACCCACATAGTAGTCAAACTGGCAACTTAGGGAAATCAGAGCGTTGCATTTAGTTACATGTTTAAAATAATAAAATAGGCTAGTCATGGAATTAGCCGAGTCTCATCTCTCACAAAACATTGAATATACGGTATAAATCCATGAAGTGCAGAGAGAAATGCTTCCCATACCGTAACCAGGGTGAGGGCGACGCCCGTTTCTAGGAATGCATAGGCAAAGGACAAGCAAAGGCAGGGTCTGTGAATGACTAGGAAAGACCGATTTCTACTGCACTCTAAGGAAATGCTTCCAGGGAATCCTTCGAATTTGGTACGACTGATAGGACAGATCTTTTTCATGGGGGATAGGGACATCAATGTTCGAGGGAGGGTATCCGACACCTCCAGACGATGTGTTCATTCAAAGACAACGAAGTATGCGCATACATGCCGGCGATGAAACATAGTCGGAGTTGTTCCCCGAGCTACTGCTACTATTCAAGTCTCAGGAACTACCAAACAAAGAACGAGATGGGAAAATAAATTCAAGCTTGATTCCGTTCTCATTCGTCTGAACTGATCGCAGGAGAATACTACGATTCATGCACATTGTAGCGGTACAATAAAGGCGATGGTTGTGTTGGAATGGGGCAGCATTTGTGCCCAGAGCTCACAAGGCCAGACTATTTCAGAACAATAGCCGAAGTTCTATAGATACCGCGTCGGATACAATAACTCGTATTCGGAAAAAGATCGAGCAAGACTCACACGGCGCTGTGTGTGAACTGTGCGCGCAATAAAGATACCGAATATTATTGTGGTAAACGGCAGCCAGATGGAGTGTGTGTATTCGGAATATCAAGATCGTTTTCCACAATAATAACACAGGGGCTACAATGGCATTTCGACTCGTCCTCGTCTAGACTTATCCCCTGAATGTGATTGATCAAGAGACATCGCTCTTGTTTCTATGATAAATCGCATATCATCAATTGAGTCGCAAGCGTTCAGTCATCAAAAGTTTTGCCCATGGGACTATGGCGGGCAGTTTGCCTACTTTGTGGCTTATGTTTCGCAGAGGGTATATCTTCAAATATGTCGTAGCCATGAAACATAAGAAGTAATCAAAGTGCCAACCATACGGACCGTGACTCCCGTGGGAACCAATCTTCTGACATCAGCGACTTCTTCGGTTACATATGCATTCATTGATATATACCAAAGAAGAAGAGAGCAGAACGCCAAAACATAGAATGAGTGACAGGTTGAATGGCAACCCGCGCGCTCAAACAGCATAGCGAACAGATGCTCTTTATGAATACGTCTCTATCTTGTGATGAGAGCGTCAAATAAATAATGAGCACAAAAACACCATTCTGGCGCAAATGTGCGTGACGCAGTTGTCATTCAGCGGCCGCAATATGAGATGGGGGCCATTTCATCGCTGAGAACGCACACATCTGCGGACGGCGCGGAGGACACATAATTCGGTTAGTCGACGAATAAATGAACGAGAGGATACGGAAAGGATAATTCCTCCACACAATGTGCACTTCCTACGTGGCCCATCCATGCAGACAGCATATAATGGAATACACTGTAGACAGGACGGGCTAATTAAGAGGCGAATTGGGCGGAGCATCGGCATTTGCAACGCTATATAGACACTGAGGGACATCATGGCGGAATTATTACGTAAATTGTTGGTAGGCAAAATGATTAAATTATTTTTCTTATATATGGCGCGCATTGAAACATATGCGAGAAAGTAATCAAATTATCAACCATAATATTGATCGACCGTTAGATGAAGTATTCAATTACAGGGGTGAAAGGCGTAATCGTTCTTGGAACGATGTTTTACCGGGAACAGAAACATAACAAGTTCAGGCCAGAAAAGGAAAATATGGCAAGAGCCACCAAGTTGCGGCCAAAATGGAGAGGAGATCCTGACAAGGGGTGGAGTCTGCTGGACAAATCTTGAAAAGAAGAAGACGAAGAAGTAGTAGAGAAGAAGTCGTGAACGACCGCTGAGGGACACTGCGAAGTGGCCGCGAATATGGGCTGGGTGGGTCTTCTAAGATCCCCAATCTCTTCCGTCTATCGAAATGAGAGACCAAGGAGACTCCGAGGAGACTGGGGAGGTTAGAAATTCCATAATGCGTTTCCCCAGTCTTGAACATCATTCCCATGCAAAGGAAAACTACGCCAGCAGATCAACATCTTGTAATAGTTCGCCTGCAGCCTGTTTCTTTGTACTCGTGGAACTATTTTCATAGGAATTAGCAACTTTTCCAAGTAAAATGGTCTAGACATTCACAGGTGCGTAATTAGATGGAAATTATTTGCTGTAAGAGATAAAGGGCGAAACCCACGCATTGTCATTAATATAATACGGTGGAACATGATGTTGAGTAGTAGTGGACTGATTTGACCTCAGAGCAAACGAAAGGTGACGATTAACACACACTACATACATATACGGAGATCGGATTAGAGATTAGAGGAGTGAGCCTAGTTGAAATAGTGAAATGCCAAGTTTATGTTGTGAAAGAGGACTGCATCCAGGAAGGAGAAGATGAGGAAGCACGCGGTCGTAGTTCATTCAATTACAGGAAGTTCCCAGCAGGCTGCAGCCTCGAAGATCACGTGATACCTTTTCACAAACAGGAAGTTGCGCCATACGGTGAGAGGAGAGGTTGCGATATTAGCATAAGAAATCGAGTTATACCGTCCAACGTAAGAGTAAGGTCGGCATAAACTGCGAGGTCGGTTATGTTTCACGGATGTAATGAACGTCAAGATAAAAGATCAGTGAAACATAACCGATCGAGCAGTCTAACAGACAACTCTAATGTAGTCCCAAGTGCTCGACAATGTGTCCTGAGCACGTGTAACAGTAACTATGACTCGTTTTCACATCGGCGGCAAATATCCTCGCGGCTCTTGGACACGAAATATGAGGACGTCAAAGACGTAATCCTTCTGGTAATTATGTCTACCAGGAACGGAATGAAAACATTCGCTAATGCAATGATGCAAAAAGGCTGCGTAATATGTTAGGCAAAAATAGAAAATGTATTCTCAAAATGGGTTCGAGACAGTGACCAGGCTCTAGAATGATCTACGACAAAGTTTGTGTGAAGTTTTACAGGTGCAGTAAACGTAAATCGTATCGACCTTCGAGGCTATTCACTTCTGTCGACAGCAGTCGTGTAGTGCAACATTAGCCTTCAGGTTCCAGACTACACCGTTTCGCGAATCAACCTACATCTTTCGACGACAGCTAAATGTTTGAGCGTACAGTAGGTGCTAATCAGCCCGTGCTTCACATCACGGACTGTATCGCTAATTTTCCTTTCACATGGTCCGATGACGCTTCGCATTTCGCGCAAACGATAAGGTCGACGAACGAGGGACGTGAGGGAATCGAGGCATGCGGATACAGATGAAGGGACATTAATATGAATAAATGACAACTTGGAATTGGAATATCACTGAGCGGCCTGATATGCGACTAACCAACCTACTATTACCAGACCGAAAAAGGAATGCTTCATGCGTTAGAACAGATAGGTATTTTTAGCTGACCTTCACTAGATAATTGCGTTTCATTGCAAGGATGAGACAATGAGCACACAATAAGACCCAAAAGGGGATATGGAACAGGCCGTTCTATAACGGCTGTCTGCCTCACCTAATTACTCTCGTCTGCGTTTTGGCGAACGGTTCGAAATGAGTATGCCTGCACGACCATAACGAGAAAACTCGTGGCTTGAAACGTATGAACAGAAGCGCCATGGAATCACGACAGAAGTCATCAGGCTTGTATATCACCACAAGCGCGCAAATGGGCATATCACTGCTGCTTTTCGTCTGTGGTTGACAAAAGACTATTTTCTATGTTATGTTTCACAGTTCCCATGTCAATTAAGGTGCGGTCATATTATTGGAACTGTGAAACATATCCTAGAAAATACTCATTCTGCCAACCTAAATTTCGGGGCCGGCAAGGTGCCCTGAAGGGGGGGGGGCTGTCAATGCCAGCGGATAGTGCGTTTCAACATCGATATGGTGTCGATTTCGTCCGAAATGGTACGGGCACTCTCGGGAGATTCGACAAATCAAAAGCCACAGATCACATTACACCACCCGATACTGTGGGGGTATATTGCCCACGAGAGTAATCTACGATCGAGCGGCGGGTGAACGGTTTTCGCTAATGCAATAGTGTGCATAATATGTAATATGATTTGGCCTGCACAGTCAGTTGTAAGCAATCAAGATAATATCAGTCAGTCATATGCCTGTATCCAATAGTAATTCGCCTTCCATGCCGCGGGATTAGTAGCCACATGTAACAGAATAATGGGAGCAAAAAGACTAAACGCGAAAAGAATGAGGAGGTGGCTGACCGAACATAACACGAAAGGCAATATCAGTCACGTTCTGCGGATAAAATGCAGCTGATTGGACGGGGCGAAAGGCGGGAATCAAGTCGTACTGCATAGAAAGGGTACGAAACTAAGGTGTGGGATTTTGACTCTCCTAATCACTCGCGAACCGAGTTCATGACACCCAAGGCGTGAGTATTCTTAGGCACACTGTGAATGAATGGGTTCTTCAAGGAAAGGTTATAAGTGGGTGGGGTGCGTGCAAGACTGGCGCGGATCACAAGACCTTTTGGGGCGCGATTTTCGCCTGTTGAATGGAGGAAACAATGGAGGGTTTGCAGAGTCTACAATCATTAAGTGTGGACTATGTGGGCAGAGAGGGGGAAGACAGAGTGGTATGTGGAGGATGCAAGGAAGACAATCACTCTAGACAGTCATTACTCATGACCACGGGATTATCTGATGGTGGAAAGTTCCGGCTCTTGCGAGTAACATGCAATACGATTGTTTTTCATATCGATAATATTTTTCTTTTAATTCCCCACCTATGCTGTAAAAAATTAATTCCCCGGAGTCTGCTTTTTTTGGTAATTCTTCGAATTGTAAGGCAAACGTTGATCAAGGTTAGCCACAGCCAACAAGTAACTAGCCTGATTCAGGCCAGAGATTGTGTACATATAGGAGTATTATAAATAGGATATGTTGTTTACGATCCCATGGAGATAGACCAATGAACATAAATGATCAAAACATGTGGATAGAGCTAAATATATACATGCCATCAGATAGATAACACCCACAGGGAGTCTTGATTTGTCCTGTGAGTTCGTATCGAAATAAACAGAAAAAATACGGCCATTTCCCCTCACATTTCAGTATCAAACTGTCGATATTGACAGTTTTAAACTGAATCGTGATTGGAATTGGCAGTATTTTTCTCTGTGTATGAAGCTTCGTAGAAATCCCATGACTTATTTACAAGCCTACTGATAGGAGAAAATCTATGAGAAGCATTCATTCTTACCCACAGGAATACAATCTCACACTTAGCCTGTGGTTTTCCGCGGCATTTACCCGAGTGGCAGAAACAACAAGCGGGGCAAGCTTCCTTTCTACCAGTCCTAGTCTCTCACACACTAGGCAACAAGCCCCACGCGTTAGTTCCGGCCCATTCGAACTGTACGAGAAAAGCCAGGACAGTCTGTCGCTAATGCAAGTTGACGCATGCAGTGGTTTGGACTTGGACAATGGTTGGCAGTTTGACTAGTTTATGAGTTATGTTTCACAGATAGTATATCTTCAAATATATAGAAGCCTTGAAACATAACTCACAAAGTAGTCAAAGTGCCAACCATCGTTTGGACTCGGAACCGAAAATTACAAAAAGTCGAGCGGCGACGGGGTTCCATAAATCGCAGACGCTGGCCACATGTAATGGACCTCCTATGGCCTCGCCGGAGGCCATAAGGAAAGGAAGGAGAGGTTCATAAAGGCCCCGACGGCTCGTGATTCCATTCCAGAGACAATGTAAATGAACGTCAGGCATCACACAAAACATTTTACCTATAATATCTTTAAAAAAATTCATCTCAACTGCTTCTCCTATTCTATTTTCTTATTACAGGTCAGAAACTGCAAAATAACACGCAAATTATAGAGTCGGTCAACCAGACGTAGGGTACTATGGATGGCAGTTTGACTACTTTATAAGTTGCGTTTCAAGGTAACTGTATATTTCAAGATATACGCTATGTGAACATGACCTATGGAGTAGCCAAACTGCCAACCGTAGTGCGTACTAGCTATGGTAGTAATGCGCGGTTCAGAGTATCAATGAGATTGTCACTGTTATGGTTGAGACTCTCTCGTCCCGGAACCTTTACTCTACATAACAACAATTCCCATCATGAGACGAACGAGTCAACAGATGCGTGCCATTTCCACACACCTCACGCGGGGAAACAATAAAGACATGGAAGAATGGAAGGGGAGAAGAGAGGAGAGGGAATAAGTATGTGGTCGAGTCTGGTCCAGTGTGATTCATGATATGCCTCGGCTCTCTTCCCACGGAGAAATATGGTCGGCTTTTGTCGGCGAGTCTTTTACGCCGAGTAATGAGAAGGCAGTGGGTTCCGGCAGAAGGGGGACGAGGGATGGAAGACTACTAGACGAGTGGACATTTGTGCCATAATGGTGAAAAGGACGCTTGCACCGTCAGAGTGACGAAAACGATGGCGCATCTGCCATTTATCATCATTATGGCACAAAAATCCATGGCGCTCGAGTCTTCCGCCCGACTTGGCATTAATACCGTAATCAGGAAAATTATCAAATTTAGTCTCAAAATCAAGCGTATATTTGATCATTATGCCACAAAGATCTATAGCGCGGCTCTCTTTCGTCAGATACGACACTCTCAGCTATTCTCACACGAAAGTACGAGTGCATTTGGGCACGTTTTCTCTCGGAACGATACCTGATCAGATGTGCGAAGATCATTGCATGCCATAGACACGTTTTTACTTTTGAACAGTGTTTCTCCGCAAATCCGTAAGAATCATTGGCACTTGAAATTCGATGCAAATTCGAGGTCAGTATCATGGATTCAAAATCGGTAAATTTGTCGACAATATTCTTCGCCACGCTGTTTCTATAAGGGAATGAGACAACCGCGCGGAGGAGAAGAATGATGTCAAATTAACAGATTTTAAACCTATAGTCAGTATCTGAAGTCACTACCAAATTACAGTGTAATGGGTATTGTCATTATCTGTGGTGTTACGTGCGGCTTATGATCGCGGAGATCTACTAACTGACCACAAACAATGAATCCCGAGAGAGAAAGAACATAATCCTGTGTCATATCACAAACACGCGCTGTTTACCCACGAGTAGAGTTCTCTTATCGAGACACTATTGACAGCCGGCGTCTTCGCAATCAGAGCCATCTAACAACATTCCTAGCTGTCGTCTCCGCCAGGTGAGACACGACGGCTAGGAATAATGTAGACTGCTAGGTGGATACCGGCTGTCAATAACGTCTCGTTAAGAGAACCCTATCCACGAGCAAAGATACAAACTACGTAGAGATGAGGCTCAAACATGGGGCGAAACATGCCTCATTCGCAGAACATTTCGCGTGACTTCAATTATGCATAAGCACTCGGTGACAAGAAGTGAAGTTGTCTTCGAGCGGAAAGTGTGTTCTTTGTAGAGCATCTCTCACACTCGAATGTTGAGGAATTGCGAACATGACATGGAAACGAATTTAGACACTTGAATGGGCGAAGAAACTGCTGCTGCAGCTGTGCTCGTAACGAAGTTGAAACGTCGCTTTGCAAGAGGAGAAGACTTTGACACGAGTGAACGGGTGCGGAGGTGACAGGAGATGGATGAAGTGCGAATTAAGCCGTCTCTACTCTCTCAGGACCCCCTGTCCCTAGGTAGTAAGAGACTGAGGCCAGGGGGAGAGTCCTAATCGCTTCTCTAGTCCACACTATGCATAGGTCGTCACCACACCTCGTGGTAGCCTCGCGGTGAGTCACAAAGTTGAAAGATGAGTGGATGTGACATGGAGAAGGAAAATTATACTTGCCCTCCAGAACATTTCTTCCGGTATTCATGGGGTTGTCTTGCCGGACAGAAGGCACGATTGGTTTATTGTGACTAATACTATGTTGGCAGTTTGTATACGAAATCGGTTATGTTTCACTGACTCTAAATCTCGAACGTTGTGGCGTTGGTGAAACATTTAATCCCAAACCTAAAACTCTACTGCCAACCCTAATCCATACCGGCCTGGTAACAATTATTTACTTCTGTGGTACAAGATATACAGGGCCATTGCCTAGCAGACCAGTAAACGTCCTCCCGACCGTGTCATTCTCGTATGAGTTGCACCTGTAGGGCATGATGCCGTATAGGTAAACATGAAGTTCTGAAAAGGCTGACCTAGTCCTGAATGGTCTCTTTCAGTGTGCAGGACAATAGACTGTCCTGTTGGCCAACGCGAAGCCATAAAAATAGGAGAGATCGAGGTGTTGGTGTGAATACCTCCCCTGAATGCACGTCTAGACGATAGTGCAAGGCAGTCGAAAGTATACTTGACCGCTAGACCACCTTGCACAATCGCTTTCTCGCTTCCGAAAGGTGACAGGAAGCTGTTTGAGGTCCAAAATTCGTCGGGAACTCTATCGACACAAACCGCCTATTGCTGAGAGACTGCACAGTGCCGCCCAAAGGTCGGATCTGGATCGGTTGTAAGTCGCAAAATGAAACGTGAGCGACATTTTTGCGGCTGGGATGGAGTGATAGCTACTAGGGTTGATTATGTTTCATAGAAGTTATATCTTCAACTTTAAAATGACGAAACATATGTATGCCCAAGACTAATCAAACTGCCGCATAACCATAATGCATACACAGACAATAATGGAGAGGATGTAAACGAGTTGAAAACGATTCAGGAGAGTCCCAAAAGCCGTTTAATCTACGAAAATTGAACGCGCACAATCGCAAAAAACGCTCATAACAGGGGACCGGATGGGAGGGAGAGGACGGGGGAGAATCAGCATAAAAGAGTGTCGTGCTGTTTGTTTGTATGCAGCACGGCATGCTTTTGCCGTGCGAGTCGATCAACAGACATTCATCATTGGTGTGGCAGAGGGGTTTTGTGGGGAAGGGGGAGAATCCAGGATCAGAACCACCATAAGCGGAAACTAACAATATGCCAGAAGAGAAGCGAAGAGGGTGAGAGAAGAGAATCGTTTAAAAAAAGTTCATTTCATGATGATAAAGCAGGCAATAGTCAAACGGAAATAGTAGAGCATGGCGGTGGTACCTGGGTTGGAAGTTCATGCAGAAGCTCGGTTATGCTTCACCTGATCCTATTTCAGGAAATTTCTGACATTTGCGAAACATAACCGATTTCGCATGCAATATGCCAACCCAGACTGGTACGATTATCGTCAAAACGCCATGAACTCTTGGTGCGAAGCGTAAAGACGTGAAATGGACTAGACCCACGGGAGTGGAGTCTCGGGGCGGCTAGGATAAGGTTGTTGTTGTGGGCGCCGTTCCTTCCGGAATGCCGAATTCAAAACAGGAAGGTTTGGGCAGCAGGCACTTTTCATTTTCCACGAAAGAACTCTCGTGAGAGGAGGAGTGTAAGAGGGGCAATCTCAGCAGTTGACTGAATAAAGGGTAAGATGATGATGGGATGAGTGAGTAGTCGCGTAAGAGAATGACTGAGCACGACGGCATCTACGCACTTTTATGATACCCGTCCATAACACATGTCGGATGGGATAGAATGTAGGTAGGGGCTGTAAATGGATTAATCGTCATTCCTCTCCGGAGCGCGATTTTCTCACCCTCTGATAGATAAGTTGACTGAATAAAGGGTAAGTCTGCGGAGAAGAATGATCGCAAATTCCTAGATTTGAAACCAATAGCTTCACTTATTGCCTTTGCAAGATCGTTGGCAGTTTGACTATTTTATGGGTTATGTTTCACAGAGGCACATCTTCAATTTTATAGTAGCATTGAAACTAGCCCATAAAGAAGCCAAACTGCCAACCATAATTTGCAGTGAGAAGCGGTCTTCTGTGCAAAGAAAGGGAAGCTGAGGGTGATGGAAGAGGAATAATAGGAAGCAGCCATATCGAAATAACATCAGCTTCTATTGTGGAAAGACAAGCAAAAACATTTATGCTACAAATGTAACGCGCCGTGACAAGCATTGGAGTCACAATATGAGAGGAATGTGCTATTGTTGGCAGTTTGACTACTTCTTGGGATATGTTGCAATGCTGCTATATATTTGGCGATATACCCTCTGTGAAACATAACCCATTAAGCAGTCAAACTGCCAGCCATAGAACAAACTCAAGTAGCTAAGACCTGGATAAAAAGAGCTATTTGAAGGAGGAGCGAGAGCGAATGGGACTGAGAGTGCCATTCTGGAACGGCCAATTCAATGGCACTGCCTCGTGTGTCCTCCATTCTATTCAAAACATTTTACACGCGACATTTTGCGGTCTGAGGTGAAAGATCTTTGAATTTGGCGGGTGAATGGAATAACGCATGAACATAGCATATTGCATTTGTCGAGCAATCATGAAACATAAAAAATACCTCAAAAATCCAATATTCTTTATTGCCGTTCATCATCTCATTCGTCTGGTTCAAGCACGTCGAAAAGGGAGCAATTTTTCTACACTCAGTAAGATGCGCAGATTTCTCCACTGAGAGAGAAGCCAGGTGATCACTGTCTATAAATTACAGACTATAATACTATCTGCTAACACTAATCGTAAGTCTGGGATTAATTCCAAAAAGGTCGAGATCTTCGGATTTGACTCCGAATCATAGATCCCGTTGGCTGAATGAGTGGTGGTCGCACTTTGGAGACAAATATGTGTTGAATGAGAGCGGTGGCGGCGGTCGGTCGGCCAAAACACATCACCCCCTCCTCTTTCAGACCCGACTATCCATTTACAGTGAATGACTCTGGCTTCTCTCTAACACTGTAGTTCTCTGCAAATGATGGCTCGGGATTCGGTCTCAGGGACTATGGTTGGCAGTTTGAATCTTTTATGGCTTATGTTTCAACATCACTATATATCTGAATATATACTCTCTGTGAAACATAACCCATAAAGTAGTCAAAATGCCAACCCTACTCGGGAGAAGGGGGAACAGCACACCCAAAACAAGACTCGTGACAGGGAAAGGCGTCTTGACCTTTGCCGAGAGGTAGAAGGACGTCTAGGACCTCTAGGGACTCGCATACTAGCTGTTTTCACAAGGACAATTGTCTCAGGGGAAGTAAAGACCGATCACCAATGGTGAAATCTGACATCATTCAGTGTCATATTGGACGGAGGGAGAAAAGTGCTGTAGGTATTACATCATCTACTTCCGCGATAATCGCGGAAGTGGGTCAACAGACCTTGTCGTGTGGAATGATTCTACCGTCAAAGGCAGTGAAATATACGAACTGCTAGGCTGTTTTCCAGTAAAGCGATCATGATTTTTAACTACTTTAACGCGCATTGCGAGGTAATAACCACCTAGAATTAGCTCCCGTTAAATCATCCATGTGATCTAGAGACGACCTGTTGAAAAGGGCATTACGACATTGTTCTCCCAATTCACCACATTTTGGACGGACGACGTCCTTTTTGTCCTATTCCGAGGAAATATCTAGGGTAGTTTTTTCACTTCATTCCCCCGAACCCAGTGATCTCTCGGACTGAGATATACACTGTCGGAAATAAGTATTTGACCAAATATTTTTGCTATGCTATCTCCGCTCTCAGTTTTCGAAAAAATCTGAAATTTTTTATGTACATAATAGACCTCAGGGGACGTTTAGGCCAGAATAGAACGACCCTGTATCTCGAGTGGCCGCTTCCCCATAAATAAAAGAATGCTTACTAGTTGTTCAAAACAGTGTCATTTTGCAGTGAGGGGTCCAAAAATTCTGAAATTTTTACTGGAGGTATTTCACAACAAGAGTACTTCAAAACAAGTTAGAATTTAATTTTAGGTCATTTCCACTTTGCAGGAAAAATCCGCAAAAATGACCCCTTTTTTGCTTTTTTTGGACTTTTCGATCGCCCTGGACGGGGGCAAAGGAAAAATGACTGTCTAAGTAGCCGATAATTATGATGTTTAATAGTCGGGCAACATTCCTGAAAATTTCATGAGCCTAGCTCTTCATACAACAAAAATAGCTTGTCAGGTGTACCCTATTTTCGGGCGTTTTTCAGGTGCCCCTCAACCTCTAGGCCGACAATAGCTGATCTACCATAAGATGGTCTTCGTAAGGCTAGATGTTGCAAATGGCCATAGCCAACACCGCAACCATATAGCTCCATTATCGTGTCCTCTGGAAATGTTTTTGTTAAAAAAATTTCAAAAAAATATTTCACCATGATAAAAATCACCATGATACGGGTATCATGGTGCGAAAAAAATTTGATGAAGGATCGCCATGGGGTATATTTTTTGGTGTCCACCACATGTGGTGATTGTATCCTCTATCGATAGTGGCGCTGAAAAATGGGGTCGCCCTGAGCAATATTTTCTCGAACGCAGACGCCAAAATAGTCGAAAAAATGACTCCATTCTTTTAACATCTCATAAAATTCTC
>JACMIF010004033.1:0-13162 GCA_014805445.1 Diplogasteroides magnus | reverse complement strand
CCTGAAAAAATTTCTTTTACTTGGTATAACATAAGTTTAATTTCAGGGATTTTTAGAAAATTTTTGACTTTTTCGGTACCAGGATCTCAATACAAAAGTTGGTTCTCTCATAGAACACGTGTTAATTGGAATTTGGCATCTACTACGGTCAGTTCGTAAGTTCCTAGACATTGACATTAAAAAGCATAGGAGGATATATTAGGGTGTCGCGAACTGCTCGTGGGAGTCCCGGCGTGGAATGAATAAGACAAGCGCTCTTCCCTGGAAGATACAACGGGAATCGCAGTATGGCAGGGACTCCCCTTCTTCAGCCACTCCTAGCTGTCTAAAATGGAGGGAGAAAGACAGACCGCACTGACTGAGGGAAGAATGGGACTCCCACTATGATTGGGATTCCCATTGTACTTTTCAACTAACGCTCATTCATCCCGGGAAAAGCTGCCTCTCATTTATTCCACACCGGGACTCCCGGGAGCGCTCCCATTTGCGACACCCTAGGATTTAAGTTTCATGGCGAATATTTGAAATCATCAAAATATATGGGTTCAATTTCTCAGTTCCACCAGATGTGAATAATATAACAGTATAATGTTTCCCTGTCAGAAGTACCCAATATGGATGAGTGAGTCCTTCGCGCGCGGACGCATTTACCATAAAAACCACACAAGCAACAACATATTATTTGCAATACAATGTCCATCCTTATGGTGTCTAGTAGTGTTGGCTGATGAAATACGAGCAAACGCTCTTTCATCCCCATTTCATTCTCTCATGGAATACGAGCGGCCGTGTTCTTCCATTTTTCGTATTTAGGGGAATACGAAGCGGCGCATTTCGTATTTTGGGGAATACGAGCGGTTTTCCTTCGTATTCCCCTAAATACGAACGTTTGGCATGATATCTCGTGGCCTTATTGGATACGGATCTGGCTGAAAATTTGCATCCTATAGTAACTTTTGACGTAGAATCCGAATTTCATACTCATTTTTATCAATGCATCTGTATGCGAAATATACTCTTATGAAAACACATTCTGAAAAACTAGAAAAGAGATCCGGAGAATGAGGATTATCAGCCAGGAGGGACAAGGCGGATAGTTTCAAAAATAACATAAATAATCGTGTTGTTTCTAACGATGTGACATTCGAACAAGGATCCGCCGAATGGAATATTGCAAAACATTCGGCATATAAAACATTCGAACTCTCGCGAATTCGAGTGCCACACGGGCGTATAGACCACTAGGCCACCAGAGCAACGAATGGAATCGATGCGAATGAGTACATGGAGAGTCATTCTCCTTGTCCGCATCTCTCTCTCGGTCGTCGATACTTCTCACTGGTGGAAGTGAAAATAAAAGAGGAGCACGAATTTCAGTTAATCAGTCCAGTAGAAATGCGAAAATGCAAAAAATTATGCAATTTAAAAAATTTTCTTATAATTTAAAAAATTTTAATTTTTCCAATTGGAGTGCATTTGTCATAAATAATGTATGATCAATCAAAACAATGGAAATGATTATGATATTCGGATTCTACGTCAAAAGTTACTACAGGATGCAATTTTTCAGCCAGATTCATAGCCAATGAGGCTATCAAATGCCATGCCAAACGTTCGTATTTAGTAGGGGTTTAAAAACGGTAAATTTGTCGTCATTCTTCTCCGGAGAGCTGTTGTCTCACCCCAGATAGACGACCGCGCGGCGGAGAAGAATGACGACAAATTTACCGTTTTTTAAATTTATTTATGGGAATCCCTGGTATTTATGGGAATACGAACGAAAACCGCTCGTATTCCCCTAAATACGAAGAAATGACCGACCGCTTCGCTCGTATTCCCATACCATGGAATACGAGGGAGGGCGCGCCCTTTCGTATTCCCTCTTGCGTGAGTATTTCATCAGCCAACACTAGTGTCTACGCACTGCTGCCAACTCATCTGGATTGGCTGCTATTATTCATGTAATCAGAAGTGAACTGCGTTCTAAATGTAGTGCTACTGAAAGATAAGACGAATCACATCTAGAGACGATTAATGCGACGAAATAGCATGCAAATATGAGAGAGTAGCCGCACGAAAGCAGCAGTAGTGTTCCTACTTGGAATATCAGACCAGTTTACAAGAATAATAAGTATATATCAAATTTTTCACTCTCTCACAACTCTGATATGTGTGAAAGACAGAAGTGCCATGGAAGCTTGCGTCTTGGTGGTGAAATGCGCCGTGACAATGCGGACAATGATGGAAGATCTTACCATTTCACTACTCCGACGCTTCCAGGGCTGTTATTCCGGATCATTGATTCCAAACTCGCTGGGGGGATAGATGCAATATGTCGCTTGTGAAAGGATATCTATAGTAGCAAATCCAAACTGATACAACACCGAAGTCGACAAAGAAGAAGTACCAACGAAGTATTATAATTTTTTGATGCGCAATATATCATTCGTGAAACGCATTTCAACCATCTGTCGCTCTCATCCTGACCGAACATGAGCCATGATAACCATAAATCATTTTACGAGTACGATTCTTACCGTTAGTCGGTCCACTTCACCTTTATGGCGCAATGTTCATGGCACAGTCGTCATTAATCCGCTCGTTTCTTTCCTTTACAGAAGTGCAAATGCCTCTCTCCGCTCGTTTTCATGCTGATTATCTCGATTATATAGGTGGCCATCTATATCTACTATGTGATTTTGTCAGTGTTATTAGTACTAGTAATAAAATTGCAGCAAAATGGGTCTTTCTCTACTGCATAACACTTTGTCTACATGAGTGATTTGTGCATGGATTCATGTTCGAAGCGGTATTGAATCATGAAATATTATATTGGTTGTTTTGTTTATAATTTACACGGGAATTGACATTCTCATTGTTTTATTTTAAAATTCTTTACAACAAATAATACTGGTTTTCAAATCACATAACTCAAATATGATTGCTTGAGAGCCTTTTGAAGAGTTTCAGTTTGAAGAGTTTTGAATCGTTGAAGAGAAGAGTCAAGTTTCAGGGCTTATTTCTCGATGGGGAAGCGGTCTAAAATTCTGAAATTGGGGTGAACTAACTTTGCACAGAAGCTTTTTCCATTTGGACCCCTCACGGCAAAATGGCGACGTTTTGAACACTCGAAACACCTTCTTTTTGCCATGGGGAAGCGGACACTCGAGATGCAGGGTCGTCATATCACAGATCTTCTGGTAGACTGAAACAACCCTCCCGACAGCACTTTTCTGAATCCGAGATGAAAATATTTTCCCTGACTATTTCTACCACGCTGATTACGATGGCGCCCTTCATTTTCCATGAAAAGGTGCCGTTCATTTTATATGCCCTCAGGGCGCTTTCACTATTTTCTCATTTTTGAGCGATTTTCACCGTGATTTGATGATCTGAGGTGTTGCAGGTACTGATAAAGGCACTACAATTTCATTTTGAGGTATGCTTGTATATGCAAATTTCAGGTAAATTCGAGTTTGAAAATTTGAAATGACTGTCCTGTAATTTTTTTCCATTTTGATCACCAAATTGACAAGATTTTTGGAATATCCACATCAAGAAGCACCTACAGTATTTTTTCAGGGTGAAAAGTGGTATGCTGTAAGCCGCTATACATGTCAGCGAAAAACTTAGAAATTTTCTAATGCCGGATCATTTGCAAGGACGTAAGGCAAATGATGTGCGTTGTGAAAGAAATAGCATGTGAAATGAAGAGGCGCGAGTGAAAGGTCAGGATCATTTGACTTATGTCCAAATGAACCGGCGTCGGAAAATTTCTAAGTTTTTCGCTCACATGTATAGCGGCTTACAGTATGCCACTTTTCACCCTGAAAAAAAAACTATAGATGCTTCTTGATGTGAAGATTCCAAAAATCTTGTCAATTTTATGATCAAAATGGAAAAATTTTACAGGACAGTCATTTCAATCTTTCAAACTCGTATTTACCTGAAATTTGCATATACAAGCATACCTCAAAATAAATTTGTAGTGCCTTTATCAGTAGCTGCAACATCTCAGATCATCACATTACGGTGAAAATCGCTAAAAAAAACGAGAAAAGGGTGAAAGCGCCCTGAGGGCATATAAAATGAACAGCAAGTTTTCATGGCGCCATCTTAGTCAGCGTGGCCGATATAGTCATTGAAAGTATTTTCATCTCGGATTCAGATATGTGCTGTCGGGCGCCTCTGTCCATTCTGCTCCACTCTCTCAGAAGATCTGTGATATTCAGCGAATATCAGTCATGTGGTCTAGTATATAGATGAAAAATTTCAGAAGTTTTCAAAACTGAGAGCTGGGATATCTGAAAAAGGAGAGTGTACAAAGACTTATTATCGATACTGTATGTGATTGAGTTCAGGGTAGTAGTACAGGCAATATACTAGTAAGAAAATTGCAGCAAAATGGGTCTTTCTCTACTGCATAACACTTTGTCTACATGAGTGATTTTTGCATGGATTCATGTTCGAAGCGATACTGAATCATGAAATCTTACAGACGATAAATGAGACTGTTGAAACATAACTCTACTATGTGAATGAGTCGAGGGAAGGAGTGCAAGTAGTTCCTTATTAGTCGTTTTGTTCATACTTTGCACGGAGATTGGCATTACCATTGTTTTGTTTTGATATTCTGTACAACAAATAATATTGGTGAAACATAACTGAACAAGGATTGCTTGAGAACCTTTTAAAGATTCCAAGGTGTGGGTGAACAATGTACTTTATTTACATGTACCTCTGGTTTTGTGAACCTGAGTATGAGTTGTTCGTCCTATTGAACCTTGAAATATTCTAGACAGCAAATGGGACTGTTGAAACATAATCCGGCTTGGTCGACACTGTTTTTGAATGTGAATTTGCAGGTGAACAAGTCTGTGCCCATCCGCTCTACACTAATCTTCGACCCGAACAAGAATAACGAGTTATGGAGATATCTCGCCTATTCACTTATCCATATTGAGTACGCTCTTCAGGGCAATATCTTACTCAGTTTCTAATTCACACAAGACACAAGAGAAATTGAAAGTTCAATGCTGTAGATTACAAATATCCGTCATGAAACATATATCCTCCTACGTTTTTCAAGCATAACATTAACGTCACTTTATTCTCGTGCAAGGGTCCATCGCGCACTTGTCCTTACCCCCATTAGAATTTCCAATAGTGAAGGAATTCTTGACAATGAGCACTAGAAACCGAGAATGGGTCTCACGATCAGAATGCTCTCTACTCTTTCTTTAAACTGTTCGTCTCTATATCTCATAGATAAATAAGTGAGCTGAGTGTAGATCGGACATGGAGCCAATTCAAGGTATTTGTTCAGTCCCACTGATGATTGTTACTTTGCTTTTACCGAAGTACAAATGCCTCCCGCTGCTCGTATTCGTATTCATTATATAAGTGACCATCCACATCTAGCACGTATTCGAGTCCGGCTAAGAAATAGAAGTAAGGATGACTGTTTACCAGCAAGATTACTGTGGAATACTGTAGTAGGAGGTTATAAGACGTGGTAATGTAAAATACTTTGCCTAATTGTGTGGGATTTTGTGTACAAGGAAGAACAGGATGCATTGAAACTTGAATTTTTCTACTGGATAAATGGGTCTGGTGAAACACAACTCTATCGGTTTCGGCCAACCGTTTTTAGGAGTGTGAATTAGCGGACGAAATCTATTTCTCCCTTTATCTTTTCCTAGTTGTCACTTATACTCTCGTACAACGAATCGGAGGAAACTGTAGTTAGAATGGAAGAAAAAGGCAATCGACATTTGCTCCGAAGTGGTGAAATGAGCACCTGAGCCGTGATAATCACGACAATAATGTCGCATCTGCCCATGTCACCATTGTTGCACAACAGTTATTTTTTCATTCGTTCACGTTACAGAAGTATAATAAATGCCCCCCGCCGTCCGTCTTCGTGCTCATAATATCCATCGTGGGACATCTACTACGTGATTGAGTCAGGCGAAGGGGAAAAGGTAGTGGTACTTCATCCTTCTCAACCTTATGTCGCATTCTCATGTGCCTCGGTCGGAGACATCTAGTGCCCTAACATGATCAAACGAGCAGTGGACTGTCTCTGGCTACCATTCTTGTGTTGTACGTATAGTGGAACATTTGAATTCGCTGTACTTACCAGAAATTCTTGGAATTTCGCCGGACGGGTCGAGCTCGCGTCCTACCCAACTTGCTAGTAAGAATACTGCTAAAATGACAGGATTTTATTTGTTTATGTGGTTTTATGAAAAATGCACCCACCCTGGATTGAAACTGGGAAATTTTCAAGGGGTAAATGAGACCGTTGAAACATAACTCTGCCGGGCTTGGTCAACCCTGCATTTGGAGGTGTGAAGTTGTAGGTGAACGAATCAGTGTCCATTCTATCTCCACTAAACTTCAACCCGAATAAGAATAATGTACTCTGACGATATCTCAAATGCTCACTCATCAATATTGGGTACGTCCTATAGAGCAACATTAAACTATTTTGTAAAGCAAGAAACCCATGAAGTTATTGAAAGATCAATTCTGTACATTTAAAATATCTGCCGTGAAACATATCATTTATCCCAGTTAGAGCATAGGCTCTGAGAATCAAGAGCAGTTTTTGATTAGCCATAAACATGACGCGCTTTTCTTCTCTGTAGAGAATCCTCCCAAGAAAATTGACAGAGTCTTGAAGTCTTGATCGAAACGTTCCTCACATGGTCATACTCATCTAGGCTACTTGATTGAATGTCGAAATTTACCAGACGTTTAATGAGACTGGCGAAACATAACTCTGCCGGGCTTGGTCGACACTTTTTGAATTTTTGAATTTGCAGGTGAATGGCCGGTGAACATTCGTTCTCGTCTCATCTTCGATCCGAACAGGAAGAATGAACTCTGGAGATATCACACGTACTCACTCATCCATATTGGGTACTAGAAACCGCCAATTGCACCTCGTTCGCGCCTTGAAGTGTATTCCATTTCTGTAAGTCATTCGGAGCGGCTGTCTCTCGCTGCTGATGGTCATCCACTCCGAATGGCTTAGATAAATGGAATGCACTTCGAGGTGCGATTGGCGGTCTCTATTGTGCAAGCTCTACACTGCAACATTGTAATAGCGGTTTGTATACAAAAAATCAAGGAATAAATTTTCAATATGAACTGCGAGTCGAACACGGAGTGCATTTCGTACTATTAAAAGCGATGAGTCGTGTTTTTTTCATGAAACATATATCCTCCTACGTTTTTCAAGCATAACATTAACGTCACATTATTCTGGCGCAAGGGTTCATCGCGCACTTGTCCTTACCCCCATTAGAATTTCCAGAAAAGAATTCCAATTTAGTGAAGGAATTCTTGACAATGAGCACTAGAAACCGTGAATGGTCTCTACGTTTTCTCTAAACTGTTCGTCTCTATATCTCATAGATAAATATGCGAGCTGAGTGTAGACGGTACATGGAGCCAATTCAAGGTCTTTGTTCAGTCCCACTGATGATTGTTACTTTGCTCTTACCGAAGTACAAATGCCTCCCGTTGCTCGTATTCGTATTCATTATATAATTGGCCTTCCACATCTAGCACGTATTCGAGTCCGGTTAAGAATAAGGAGTAAAGGTGACTATTTATCAGCAAGATTACTGTGGAATACTGTAGTAGGAAATTATAAGACGTGGTAATCTAAATTCTTTGCCTAATTGTGTGGGATTTTGTGCACAAGGAAGTGCTGGATTGAAACTTGGATTTTTCTACTGGTTAAATGGATCTGGTGAAACACAACCTGTCGGTTTCGGCCGACCGTAAAGGTGTGAATTATTATACATCCTATCTGAACTGTTATTCCCAGTACGCATATTACACCTGGATGCCACCCTGGTCTCTCATTTTTACGCGTTATTTCGTCGTTGCTTGATATGTTTCAACTGTGAGATAAATAGGCTAGGGCAACAGTTCATTTAGGATGCGTAATAGCGGACGAAATCTTTTTCCCCCTTTTATTTTTTATCTTTTTCGATTTGTCTCTCATACTCATAAATAACTAATCGGAGGAAATTAAAGTTAGTATGGAAGAAAAAGGCCCATCGAAATTTGCTCCGAAATGGTGAAATGAGCACCTGGGCCGCGGTAATCACGACAATGATGTCGAATCTGCCCGTGTCACCATTGTGGCACATTAGTCCATAGGCTGCTGTTTTGACTCGCTCATTTCTTTCCCCCCTTACAGAAGTAAAAATGCCTCCCTCCGCCCTTCTTCATACTCATAAATTTCCATCATCCACGTTGCCATCTATATCTATTACGTGATCGAATCTGGGGAAGGAGTACAGGTAACTGTTTTCGAGTAAGGCTATTGTAGAATACTGTAGTCTTTATTCCGGGGTCAGGGGGATAATCCATAAGGGGATGTGGTCCTGCCGGTGGACTGCTAGGCCATTCGAGTAGGAGTTACACCCTGGCGTTCCAAGCGTTTTGTCCAGGGGATGTTTGGTTCGCGGGCACCGCTACCAATTGCCGACCCACGAGAGGGTGGCGCCTTGGTTGGTCAGGGGCGGGATTCGAACCCGGGCTCGTCAGAATGGTGTGGCCCCTAGACCACTGAGCCACCTCGCCCCCTATATTGTACTGTAGTACGATTACAGTATACTGTAATCGCACCACAGATTGCGAATACTGTAGTACGATTACAGTATCAAGAAGTTCTAATCAACTTTGTCTACTTGTGTTGCATTTGTGTATGAGAAAAAGAACAAGATTGCATTTTCAATATTTCAGGCGTTAAATGAAACTGTTGAAACATATCTCTGACCGGATTGGTTGCCCAGATTTTGAAGGTGTTAATTAACAGGTCAATCCCTACAGGATCCCTTCTCGCCTCGGCTATCGACCCGAGCAGACGCAATCGAGAAAAAAGGAACATTTTATTCAGTTCGACAATACTCTCTCGTGAAAAGATATCTTTAATTGGGTAGAGAGGACAGTTGGAGGGAAGGCGAGGTAGAGGGTTCTTCAAGTGCACAATTCTTGATATATCGGAAACTTGTCGGAGAGCACGATACTACATTTGCTTGAGATGTGAAACAGAGGAAATATTTTTGTAAATAGTCCATAGAAAAGGTGATTCACAGAGTATGTTTTTTCGTGGCTTATTGGACACTTCTTATCGCCCAAATCGCGAAAAGTGAAAAATTATTGTGTGGCTGAAACATATCCGAATAATCGCAAGCTACTATATACTGAATGCTACGCCACATCCTATTTGCCTTCCGTTACGGGTTAGCTCCTTTCTATTCGCTTGCGTAATCACAAGTTCTGTAAATAAACGTGCTGAAATCATTCTCCTGCTTATAAATAGTATGTGCTCTATCTTGATCATTTATGGGTATGCACCGTAATCAATCATTAAAGATAAAGCCTGCTACTGTATCTGCCTAGTTGAGCAAAGGGAAATGGATAACAATCAAAAAGAGTCAAAACAGTGAAGGATCTAAGACAGGAATGCCATGGACGTTTGAGTCGTGGTGGTGAAATGCGTCAGGTAGAATTATCAATCAGATTACGGTAGTTTATTCATTTGTTCCCAATACCGTAACGATATTATGTTTAGCCCGAACCATATTCATGTTCAAAGAATTGGACTGAATATTAAGTAACCCTCTGGCCTTTCCGTGCTCTAATCAATCGTTTCAGAATCCCTTCCTTGTCTCCGCTGTCGACCTGAAGGTCTTTCTGGCTGGTGCATCGGGTGGTGTCTACGCACTGTTGGCTGCTCATGTGGCCCAACTGGTAAACATTCAACATTTTCCGACTTCCCATCTACTCTGAGGGATCCTTCGGCATAGCCATTTGTAACAAAGATACCAGGCTTTCAATGGAAAGGATCAAAACCGTAGTGTATGAATACAGCAGCCATGCAATAACGCGAATCCACGCTGATTATGTAATACCTTCGTATACAGGACGAAAAATGGGAAAGGTAGCAATACAGTGTTTCGTTGATGCATTTATTACACTTGCGAAACACTACTCAACCTGGTGCTAGTGACGAAAGTGAAGATCTTGATAGTATTTTACCGCTCGTGAAACATATTTCAACCAAAGTCCACGGGGCCCTTGTCTTTCACCTGAGATTGAAGCATTCCCTTGCAATCCAAGCAGACGCATCCGAAAAAAACGAACATTTTTCAGTTCGACAATTTTCTCTCCTGAAAAGAAATCTTTAATTGGTAGAGACGACAGTTGGAGGAGGGAAGGTGAGACAGAGGGCTCTTCAAGTGCACAATTCTGGACACATCGGAAGGTTGTCGAACAGCACGATACGGTATTTGCATGAGATGTGAAAACGCGGAAATATTACAAAAATTTCATGATTCACAGAGTATTTTTTTCGTGGCTCCATGGGCAATCCCCATTGCTCAAAGCGCGAAAAGTGAAAATTTATTGTGTGTGAAACATATCCGAAAAAACGCAAGCTACATATTATATACTGAATGTTACGCCACATCATATTTGCCTTCAGTTACGGGTTCGCTCCTTCTGTCCGCTTTAAATAAATGTGCTGAAATGTTCCAGTGCTTGTATAAAGGTCGTGTGCTCTGTTTAGATTCTTTATCGGCATGTAACGTGATCAATCAATAAGGATAAAGCCTGGTTACTGGATCTGCCTATTTGAGCATAGAGAAATGAAAAACAATCAACAACGTCAAAAATTGTGAACCAACTGCATACTAAGTAGTGATCGAATTATGTGTTCGAGTTCAGACAGCCTATTGTTAGGTAGCACATCATATTGCTTTTCCTGGAAATTCAGTCCTACAAATCATATTGGTGAAACATAACTCAACAAAGTGTGCCTGATAGCCTTTCGAAGATTCCACGTTGTAGGTACTATAAATACAGCGCCCATTCAATATCCTCTTATCTTTGACCCGAAGAAGAAGAACAAACTCCGGAGATATCTCACATACTCATTCATCCACATTGGGTACGTCAAACAGGGCAACATTATAATGCATTTTGTTATGAAAATTTCACAGATTCACACTTCCTCACTGCATTCTACATCACATTTTCGGTCCCCAATACATTTTGTCCTACCCCGGCACGTGTGCGCAGTTTTGTCTCGATAGGATCTAGGCAATTTTATCATTGCAAGCGCGGAAGCTATGCACAAATGCCGAGTCATACCACACCAATTGTGGTGTCGCAAGTGCATGGTGCAGTTTTTTGGTGTGCTTTGCTTATGCAGTTGGCTGAATAGCCGTGTGAAGTCTTGATCGAGAAGTTCCTTAGTTGGTCGTACACCTTTTGGCTGAATTGTTCTGACAATGAATTATTTGAATTATTATATTATAAACATTGGCAGAGAAATCAATCGAAGGTTTAATTCCGTGGATTTCAAATATCCGCTGTGAAACATATATCCTCCTATATTTTCCGAGCACAACCTGAACGTCCCACCATAATTGCGCAAATGTCAGTGGCGCACTTGTCTTTACTCCCCATTAGAATTCGCACTGGTTAAGGAATTCTTGACAATTAGTACTAGAGATGTTGAATGGTCTCTCGATCAGAATGCTCTCTGATTACTCATTGAATCACTTATCTTTATCTCACAGACGAAATGTCGAGAGCGCAGAGGGTAGACGGGATATGGAACCAATTCAGGCTCTCTCTTGAGGGCCACCACACACAGAAAGAATCTGTCGACCAATCTGTAGATTGACTACCCACAGAATGAATCTGTCGCCCAGCCACAGATTAAACTGCTGCTGGATGACAGAATGCATCTGCGGGTACTCTAATTACAGATTGGGCGTTCACAATCTGTGGCTGTGTGACAGATTTTCTTCTCTGTGCAAAGATAGTTAGTTTCCACTTACAGAAGGAAAAATGCCTGTCGCCGCCCGTTTTAATGCTCAGAATCAGAATCATTTGTCCGTCTACGCCTTCAATGTGAGTCCGAGGTGGGAGTACATGAACTTACTAGTAACACTGTTGCAATGAAAATAGGTATGGTGCTTTTTGTGCTTGTGTGTTTATGGGCAGTTCATCCAAGATCGGATTGCGCATTGAAATCATCCAACCTGTAAATGAGACTGATGAAACATAATTGCGCGGCTGATCGTATTTTTGAAGGTGTGAATTTTCAATCCGAAGGATGAACGAACTATGGCATTATCTCGCATACTCACTCATCCATATTGGATAGCCTTATGCAGGGTAAAGTTATACTATTTTGTAAATATAAAATCGAAACAAAAACTCATCGAAGGATCATTTCTCCAGATATAAAATATCCGCCGTGAAACATATATCCTCCTATGTTTCTTTCAAGCACAACCTGAACGTCCACACTATTATAGCACAAATGTCCATGGAGCTCTTGTCTTTACCCCATTGTAATTCCCATCAGTGAAGGAATTCCTGATAATGAACATTAGAGACCAAGAATGGTCTCACGATCAGAATGCTTTCTGCGTCCTCTTTGAGCCACTCGTTCCTATATCTCATAGACGGAAGAGCGAGAATGGAGAGCAGAGATGATGGGACTTGGGGCCAATTCAAAGTCTCTATTGAGTGCCACCGAAGATTGTTGCTTTCCCCTTACAGAAATACAAATGCCTCCCTCCTCCCGTATTCATGCTCTTAATCTCCATTATTCAAGTGTCCATCTACATCTATTATGTGATTGAGTCCGGGATAGGAATACAGATAGTTCCTTATTAGTTGTTTTATTTATAATTTACAAGGCGTCATTGCAATTGTCATTGTTTTGTTTGGAAATTCAGTCCTACAAATAATAATGGTGAAACTTAACTCAGCAGGGTTTGCTTGAGAGCCTTCTGAAAATTTCACGATATTTTTTAACAGGCCGATACCCATTCGTTCTCCACTCATCTTTGACCCGAACAAGAAGAACGAACGCTGGCGTTACCTCATCTACTCAAAATATTCATTACAGACATCGAAGGATCCACTCTAAAGATTTCAAATATCTGCCGTGAAACATAAATCCTCCTATCTTTTCCAAGTACAACCTGAACGACCACACTATGGTTGGCAGTACGACTAAATTTTCGGATATATTTCACCGTGGCTATATATATTATATTTATAAGAGCTGTGAAACATGTCCGAAAATTTAGTCATTCTGCCAACCCTAGAA